>BJCM01006120.1:0-10644 GCA_018326385.1 Flaveria bidentis | reverse complement strand
AGATGCTGGACTATGGGTTAAACTTCAAGGAGACTCTCATTCACATAGACAACAACAGTGCTATCTCAATCACAGAGAATCCTGTGCAGCACTCAAGGATCAAACACTTCAATATCAAATATCATTTAATAAGAGATAACTATGAAAAAGGATTAATTAAACTAGTCAAAGTTCACACAGATGAACAATATTCTGATCTGTTTACAAAGGCTTTTGATGAACTTAGATTTAAATATCTAATATCAGCTATTGGGATGATTAACTTTGAGTAGGTTTTTCTTAAAACTAATTCTTATTATTTCTTAAAATATGTGTGTCCTAAGTTGTCTAGTTCATCACTTTCATAAGCTATTGTTTTCTTTGGATGAAAATATCTTTTTGAAGACTTTCCTTAGATTCTTGACAAATTTTTGATCCTTCGGAAGTTATGCTTTTAACCTCGAAGCAAATCATGCCTTCAAAATATATAATTGTCTAAGAAATTTACCTTCGGAAGAGGTTTCCAGTCTATCTTCTGAAGCTTAAATACTTGTCTAAACACTTATTCATTTTTAAGGACCATTTACTTCTGAAGCAAAATTAACTCTTGGAAGCTTTGCTATTTTATATACAAGGCAATCAAGTTTTAATTTCTCTTCCAAAGCAAAATTTTTCAAAACTCTCAGGAAATTCTTCCGAAGTCATTTTAGCTTCGGAAGCTTTTTAATTAAAACTTCTGAAGATAATTTACCTTCGGAAGTTTTTTGATTTCCAAGAAAACAACTTTTTGAGCAAAAGTAAACTACTTTTTCAGAGGTGGGACCGACATCCGGATTTCAAAGTTTATCCTCTTTCATTAAACTTTATCTGAAATCCTTTTCACATATAAAACCAACGGTTTTCCCCCACTTTCTATCATCTATTCTTTCTCCAAACCTAAATTCCCAAACTACCTCACAATGGCCAACCTTGCTCACAGAAATGACCCAAACTTTACCATGCAGCTACACAGGCAACACAACCAAGTTGCCCTGTTAAGCTCTAAGAAAGATCCTCATTTCTAAGAGGTTTGTTGATTCTTAGCTTTGGAAAACTATTTCACCTCCCTAACCATTGATCCTCCATTCTATGAGGATCATCTGCTTGAATTTTGGAAGACTTGCCAAGAGGTCGTTATGGATGGGGAGAAGGCACTATCTGCCACAGTGTAGGGGTAACAGTCTTCATCACTCCTGCCATCATCAACATGCATCTTCAGCTGGATGATGAAGAAGGTGAGGTGTTCTTTTCAAAGGAAGTTGTTAATAATTCCTTTGAGCAGATGGGATATGAGGGAGATTTCTCTGTAAAGACCTTTAGGAAAGGAAAGGTCTCATCCCAATGGAGATTCCTGCTCCATGTGGTCATCCACAGCTTGTCAAACAAACATGGTGGATGGGACCAGATTCTTGAGGATCTCTCCTTCATTGTCCATGGAATGATTCATGGCTCAAGTTCAGGTATTCTTAGTTTTTTTATACCAACTTGCTTGCTAACTTAGACTCCTTAGAATATTACATGTTTCCTAGATATGTCCAGTACATTCTTAAACTTGAAGACATATTTTTTCCAAAAACTTTTAGTATACATGCTTTATCTGATGTACTTTACATAAAGTTGGATACCTTTCCGCTGCCACTCTGTAAAGTCACAACTTTCATAAGTTGGTGAAAAGGTCCATACTTTGAGTAACTGTACATTGAGGTCTTGAGTCTCTAACTTTCTACTTTATGTACTTTATCCTTTTTGTAATATATTAGGATGTGAGCTATGGCATGTCATAGTCACTAGTCAAAAAGCAATCTGCTTTTTGACTCTACATCTGATTTTGTTTGTGTCTAGTCAATTGTATCCAGCTGGCCTTCAAAGTATGGCCGGCTATAGGTTGTAGTATATGTATCTCAAGTACTTGTAACTTTCTAGATATGCTTTGTAACATTTGTAATAGAACTTGAGAAGGCAATATACTCCGATCTTGAAAACCATCTCCTTGTGTATATTGCTATCTTGTTCTGTCTCATATTTACTTTTGTTCTTAGTATCATTACTAGAGGTTAACCAGTTTTACTGTTTGATTAGTTGAGTGTTCTTAAATGACTCTCCTCTTTGTGTTGTTGTGTTGTATTTGCATACCCTTCAACGGTCCTGCATTTGGTATCAGAGCCCTACATAAGTGTTCATCTACACACTCCCCCTCAAGATCAGGTCCAAAGGAGTGGTTTCTAGCTATGGGTGTTTTAGCAATCTTACAATCAATAAAGTTTAATCTTTTGAGTATATTTTGAACATACTTTCACTGACTAATGAAGATGTCATCCTCAACTTGCTTCACTTGAATTCCCAAAAAGAAATTGAGTTCCCCAATGGCATTCATTTCAAATTTGTCCTTCATTAGCTTCATAAGCTCTTGTTTTTCTTTGGATGAAAACTCTTTGAGGAATTTCCTTAAAATTCTAAATATTTTGATCCTTTAGAAGATATGTCTTTAACTTTGGAAGAAACTTATGCCTTTAAACAGATAACTGCCCAAGTAATTTACCTTCAGAAGAAATTTCTAAAATATCTTCCGAAGCTAAAAACTCTTCTTAGGCACTTATATTTTTTCAAGGACAACTTTCTTCTGAAGCAAATTAACTCTCAGAAGCTTTGTTTCCTTAAACAAAACTTTCAAGTCTTAATTTTCTTCCAAAGCCAAAATTCTCAAAATTCTTAGGAAATTCTTCCAAAATCATTTTATCTTCGGAAGCTTTTTCATTAAAACTTCCGAAGATAATTTGCCTTCAGAAGCTTTTTGACTTCCAAAAAAAATCTACTTTTTGAGCAAAAGCAAACTACTTTTTTAGAGGTGGGACCGATATACGAAGTTCAAAGTTTATCCTCTTTTATTACTTTGTCTTATAAACCCAACGGTTTCCCCCTCTTTATATCTTCTCCTTCTTTCCTCCAAACCTAAAATCCTAAATTTCTCTCTGAAATTACTTTCGTTCATCTTTCTTCATCCTTAAGCTCTCTCAAAATGGCCAACCTTCATCGCAGAAATGAACCAAACTTCTCCATGCAGTTACACAAGCAACACAACCAGGTTGCTCTATTACACTTTGAGAAAGATCCATATTTCTCAGAGGTTTGTCATTTCTTAGCTTTATCCAACTACTTCACCTCCCTTACCATTGACCCTACACTCTATGAGGATCATCTGCTTGAATTTTGGAAGACCTACCAAGAGGTCGTCATGGATGGAGAGAAGGCACTGTCTACCATAGTGCAGGGGAGAACGGTATTCATAACTCCAACCATCATCAACATGCATCTTCAGCTGGATGATTAAGAAGGTGAGTTGTTCTTCCCTAAAGAAGCTGTTAAACATTACTTTGCGCAGATGGGCTTTGAGGGAGACTACTTTGTCAAGACCTTCAGAAAAGGGAAGGTCTCATCCCAATAGAAATTCCTGCTCCATGTGGTTATCCATAACTTATCAAACAAGCATGGTGGATGGGACCAGATTCCTAAAGATCTCTCCTTCATTGTTCATGGGATGGTTCAGGGAGTCAAGTTCAGGTACTCTCAGTTTGTTTACACAAATTTGCTTGCAAACTTGGACTCCTTAGAGTACTACATGTTCCCTAGATATGTTCAATACATTCTTAACTATAAACTGGGCTCATAGTTAAGGGGAACAGGTAATACTCTTAAACTAGGAAAGATGAAGCCCGACATCTTTAAAATCTTGAGAAAGCCTACTGTTGGCTTCTTTGGGGTAGAAACTGCCCTTGTCTCAAAAATGTTAGAGCTCATTGCTTAAGTTGACAACCTAGCAGCACCAGCTAGTGTTGAACCCACACCTTCTACATCCCAACTACCTCAATAGCCACAAATCACCCTCACCTACCAAAGAAAACATAAACGAACCCCTACTCATACTATTTAGTCTATGCAGGCCCCTATATACTCACCCATACAGGAAGAAGTGGACACTGGAGCTCCCACTTCTCCTGAGAAGAAGACCACTCCCATTCCTTCAATGATCAATGCTGAGGTTCCTCATACTCAGCTTGATGAGCTCACAAGCCCAAATGCCTTAAGCCTTCACTCTGAGTCTTAATACTCAAGTGAACAACCTTCTGGGGACAATTACCATCCCCAACCTTTGGACTTAAACCAACCTATTCCCAACCTTGACTTCTATACTGATGAAGATTTAGGTTTCAGTGAGTACCATAATTCTCTCCTCTTTTCCACTACCCAAAGAGAGATGAGTGCTCCTGAGTCTCCTAAATCTAGCCCACATCAGTCACCCATTACTGAGGTGGACACATCTGAACCTATTCAGGATGTCCATATGGAAGATGCTCTCACTTTTGCAACTGATTCCATCATTAAGACCTCAACCATGGCGACTCTGCCCATTGACACCTCAACTGAGGCTACTAGTGAGTAGAGGAAAATTTAGCAGCCAAGAACCTGAAGCTAGTGGTGAGACTGAGGATTTTGGTCTAGTTTTCCCATCCCCCAATGATTCTTCTAATAAAGATGAGAGGAATTTGAGAGTAAAGGTGGAAAAACTATCATAAACATGCACATATTTAGTCTCCAAAGTCAATCATCTTGAAATTCAAGTGACTACATTGCAAACCAAGGTCAATGATCAGCAACTTGATATTTCTTATCTCAAGGAACAACTAGCCGGGAGACCTTTAAGAGGAGCTCAACCATGAACACAAGAACCTGTGAGTGTGATTGACCTAACTCCTAGCTCACCTATGTAAGAGGGTGATGCTACAAAAAAGGGGGAGAAATTCATTACAATCACAAAACCTAGGAGTTCTGCAGGGAGTATGGACATTTAGAACTCACCATCCTCACTTGCAATTGTGTATACTCAGCAACTTCCTCATGTTCACATTGATGTGGAATCCATAGACTCCTACATACAGAGTCTGTTTGAGAAAGGAATACCAAAGGCTATGTCATCTCCACCAACTTCAAATCATATTATTGGGTGGAGGTATGATAAAAGCAGAAGAGCCTTCATTATTCTTAGAGTTCAAGGATAGTTAGAGGTCTTTAATTTTCAGACCTTGAACTTCTATAAAGGTCTGGATCTAGTCAACATGCCACTTGTCAATCAAAGCCAATCAAGACAAGGTGACAAGCTGGCTCAAAGAATCCAAGACAGGATCACTGCAAAGTTCACCTTCAGAAGGAGACTAAGGCAATCAGGCAATGCCATCGGTCAACTAGATGTTGAGGCAGACCCTAAGATTAGTTTCATAGGGAAAACATTGACTGAAGGCCCAGTGGTAGAACTTGAGAGCCTTGTCTCATCATCATCAACTGCTACAGAGATTCATACCCTTTTTGAGACACCTACTGGTGAAGGTGCATCTCAACCTCTCTCTGGCCAGAGCTTGGAAGCTACACCAAGCAATGAAGGCTAAAGCTCTCTTCACCCTGAGTCACAAAGGTCTATGAGTGACAAAGGGAAAAGAAAGATTACTTTTGAGGAGATTGAGGTAGAGGAAAGAGAGAGGAAAAAGAAGCTGAGGGGAGAAAGTTCCTCTTTTGGGTCTGCAAGACTCATGTAAACTGCTATCAGGTCTGCCCCCAAGCCAAACACTTAGGATGATGAGTTGAGGGCAGTCAGGATCAATTACTTGCAGACCAGGAACTATGACATTGATAATGTCATTTCTCTCCCCTTAGAGGAATTGAACGAACTGGTTTACATGGAAGTGTCAAAGGAAAGGAAGGAGGTAGAAGATGTAAAGCTACTAGTACAAATCAAAGAAGAAAGAAGAAAGAAAAGATTGTATAAGCATGTGCCTACTCTCTACCCAGTTCAAGAAAGTCCTGCACATGAGGATGTGGTTCAACAAGAACCTCAAGTAGACAGAGAAGAAGATAGGATCAAAATGATCAACTACCTTAGTGCCACGGGCCTCTATCAGGCAGATGCACTTCTTCCCTTATCCTATGACTATGTTGAGTTTGTGTACCTCAAACAACTTGAATTTGAGATAGTCAAAGAAAGAAAGATCACTAAAAGGAAACTAAGGGAAGAGGCTGCAAAGTCAAGAGCCATCATCCAGAAGAGTATGATGAAGTCTGCAGACAAGCAGAGGATGATGAGCTTTTTGAAGCTGCATGGATTCTTCAGAAGGAGAGTTGGCCCTATGTCTCTGTCCATTATGGATGAGCATATCAGGGTAATTAAGCAGAAGATCAAAAGTGGAGAGCTGTTAGACTTACACTCCCCTCCAAGTCAAGCTCCACTTGAAGTGGAGGTCAAGGTTGAACAACCTGAGACAACACAACCTGAACCTTCTGTTGAGACTCAGTAAGCTTCATCTTTTGATCCAAAGCAGGTTCTTTCCCCTCTCAATCTGACCCTATGAGAGAGGAAAATCCAACTAAGAAAGACCAAGAAGATCAATCAGGTGGTGCAGGTTAGTCTTCTTAGTTAAAAGGTTTAAAAAGAAAGAAAAGGATGGCTTCAAAGCCAAAGCCAAAGAAGAAGAAAGAAACATCCTTTTCAGAACCTCAGGATGAGTTAGAACATCCTAAGGATGTGTAGCTAGAGGATGCTTCATCATCTCCCATTCAAACAGCTCCTCTAAAATCAGGAAGACCCATCCTGTCCTGACATATACCACAAATCCAAATAGGTGGCATGTCATTAGTTATCAAGGCATTGAGAATGTTTATTCATGGTAAGACATGTTCAATCTGCCTCTGCATGATCTCTTTGATATGTGAAGACATTTTGAGAGTCTAAGTGATCTTGGTCATCTCATGAAGAAGGGGATGGTCATCATACTGATGAGGATTGACAATATCTGAAGTCTTCAAGTGTTTTGGTAGCATCAGCCTAAGGGGAGTTTGTAAGGATTATATGTAGAGGCTGATGCAGCCCAAACACCCAAAGTCTCTCCTGCATGCGTGCACATGGTTACTGAAGAAGAATGCTACGGAAGTTTCACACAAGCAAGAGAAATACTCTAAGTGTGAAATCTTCCGAATCCAATAGCAATATCTTCTGAAGCCAAAGATAAGTCTTCCGAAGCTTCAAAGACAAAGTCTTCCGAAGCCAACACTTGAAGACATATTTCTTTTGAAAACTTTTAGTATACATGCTTTATCTGGTGTAGTTTACATAAAGTTGGATACCTTTCCGCTGCAACTCTGTAAAGTCACCAACTTTCATAAGTTGGTGAAAAGGTCCATACTTTTATTAACTGTACATTGAGGTCTTGAGTCTATAACTTTCTACTTCATATACTTTATCCTTTTTGTAATATATTAGGATGTGAGCTATGGCATGTCATAGTCACTAGTCAAAAGGCAATCTGCCTTTTGACTCTACAATTGATTTTGTTTGTGTCTAGTCAATTGTATTCAGCTGGCCTTCAAAGTATGGCCGGCTGTAGGATGTAGTATATGCATCTCAAGTACTTGTAACTTTCTAGATATGCTTTGTAACATTTGTAATAGAATTTGAGAAGGCAATATACTACAATCTTGAAAACCATCTCCTTGTGTATTTTGTTACCTTTTTCTGTCTCATATTTACTTGTGTTCTTATTATCATTACTAGAGGTTAACCAGTTTCACTGGTTGATTAGTTGAGTGTTCTTAAGCAACTCTGCTCTTTGTGTTGTTGTGTTGTATTTGCATACCATTCAGTGGTCCTGTAGTAACAAATAAAATATTTTAATTCTATATATAATAAAAAATAATCAATATAAGTAGAATTATCAAATTTAAAACTTACCTTAAATGCCCAAACAAATCCTTTAATGTTGTATCTTATCTTTTTCTTTTATTTTTCTCTTTTATTTTTATAAAGAATATTATAGATATGAGGGTAAGTATGATTTCAAAGATATGTATCCCACTAAAAGTCATTCCATGCCCTTAAATCATTAACTAAATCTAGAAGTTGACTGTTTATTTTTTTCTTTCTAATCTCATAAAACCTTGTTGAACAAGTAATAATTAACAAACTTTTATTAAGATTGCATCATCTAACATGTGTAACCTGTTATCAAAAACTTCTCTTAAATCATCTAATGTAGGTTTAATTATTCTATTTTTATGAAAAATGGTATTGAGAAAATTCGTTCTTGTAGGAATAATTTGAAGCGTCATATCACCAAATTTAGACTAGGTAATAATACAAAATTCTTTACGCCCAAATTGGAGATTGTATCCATTAATTGAAAAGTTGATATCGTTCTCTGGATTTCGATATGAACTTGCATTTGTAAGTGATACATCATTACTAATGCATTCACATATTACCTATTTTGCAAAACATGTGTTGTTAAACATAATAATTTGATCAGAATTATCTTTTAATTTATTATAAAATTTGTTTTTCAACTTTTACACTACATCTAATAGTAATACTAGTGGATGTATAAAAACCTTACATATAAATAATAAACAATTTCAATTTAAGAAATAAACTATATAATAATTGAAGTAGAAGGTGAAAAATAGAAACTAACCTCCTCCTCAATCTACTTAACTTTGCAATTTTTTTATTTTTTACTTATATAATTTCGGAAGACTTAACAACTTTTTTTAAGATTTTCGGAAGAATAGATGTAATTTTCTATGATTTCAGAGTCCCACATGGTCCCCCACCCCTTTATATATCTCACTCCTACCCATTATTGACCGCACCATCGCTGTCGTGACAATGGAATTGTCAAATCCCTTGCTTTGAAGGACACTTCCCTCGCCTAGAAGACCATGCCAAGACACTTGACCGGATGAGATAATGGTCATATCCCTTGCTTAGTTTCACACGTCCATCGCCTGACAAGACTTGCACCTTGCCTTGATTAGACATCCACGTCGCCTCGATGGATGCAACCCTCGCTAACTAGTCTCTCTTGATGTCCCTTGATACACGTTCTCTCGCTAACTCGACGAGATGTTTGTCACATCCCTTGCCTAGGGTTTGTGTCCCTCGCTAACCTAATGTTTTTTTTCTTTTAATAAAACGTAGTTTACACGTGGGCGAGATAATGCCACGTGAGTAAGGAAAAGTCTTGCCACGTGAAAGAAGGATCATGATTTTTCCTCGCCAAGGGCGATGATCAAAATTAAATGTTTATTTTCTCAATTCTAAAAGTCAATGATTATTTTGTTAAGTTGGTTTGGTCAAATAATAATTTTAGTAATTTTCCCAACATGCTATAGCAAACAACTAATGTAACTAATGTAGTATTTAAAGTAAAAAAATGGATTTTATATTAAATAACATTAGTGGAATCAAATATTTTGACATCAACCTTAGTTTATCATAAAAAGAAACAAATGCAAGTATGAAATTTCCATTTATTGGAAACAATAGCTTTCATCACCAGCTTTGAAAGGGATCTCGAGACACCTACCTTTCTTCTCTTTGTCCCTTTCTCTCTCCAGAACCAGAGATGAAAACCAAAGAAACAAAGTAGTTAATAACAATGTATTTCTTGAAGTAAATTGCTGACCAAACAATCACATTTCACCAAATTCCTCCATAAATGTTCCTCTTTCTCTCATCTCTTACTCTCAAATCCTTCTCTTCACCTTCGCTATGATTTACAGGAAGAATAGCCACCTGTCTGTTTCTGCGTTCCTCTTGTTCGTCTTCCTCATCGGAATCGTTTTCTACGATGAAGACGCATTATCCCTAACTCAGTTCCCATTCTCTAAACGTGAAAACCCACTTGAGCAATCAAAGTTTAACATAGAAATCCCACCTCAGAGCTGCGATATCTTCGATGGGAATTGGGTTTTTGACGATTCTACGCACCCTCTATACAAAGAAGACGAGTGTGAGTTTCTGTCAAATCAGGTTACATGCATGAAAAACGGGAGGCAAGATTCTATGTATCAGAAGTGGAGGTGGCAGCCTAAAGATTGTAATTTACCAAAGTAAGATTACTCACTCGATCTGTTTTCTTATTTGGATTTTGAGTTTTAACTTGGATTATGTTTTAAATTCCTCATGGTTTAAGTTGTCGGAAATAAATTAAGGTTTAGTGCAAAGTTACTGGTGGAGAAACTGAGGAACAAGAGGTTGATGTTTGTTGGTGATTCGTTGAATAGAAATCAGTGGGAATCGATGGTGTGTTTGGTTCAGTCGGTTGCTATTTCAGGAAGAAAGAGCTTGATCAAAACTGGTTCACTTTCCATTTTCAAAATCGAGGTCTCTCTCTCTCTCTCTCTCTGTCTCATTTTGTGAATCAAAAATACAAGTTACATTGGCATTAATATGATTCTTAAGGGTTCAAAGCAATATAGATCAGGGTTGTTTTAAAAAATGTTTAGGATGATGCATGTACTTGATGTTATAAAAACATGTTAGTGCATCCTCTTATGAAATCTATATAATCTATACTAATAAATCTTTATATTTTTTAACACATGTTATTATCATATTTACTCGTCTATTTATTTTCCCGCTTAAACTAATTATTTTATTTTAAAAAATCAAATAACTAATTTCTATTTTTTTTCTCTTCTCTCTATATTATAAATTTAAGTTCTTATTAAATCAATAATATTAAAAGATATTTTTTATTTAATAAAAACTAAATACTTTGATTAAAAAATACACGTTTTTAAAAA
>BJCM01006114.1:4653-18186 GCA_018326385.1 Flaveria bidentis | reverse complement strand
CACGAAGAGAATCCTCAAGTAGTAAACCTGAAACATGTTAAAAATAAAGGGTCAACTATAAAGTTGATGAGTTCCCATGGTTTAAACACACGCATATATATATATATATATATATATATATATATATAAAGGGTTACAAGTAGCAATCCATGGTTACGAGTCAGCAAGCTTATAGAACACATATAGGTACAACAAAACCTCGACTTGATTACAAGTATATATGATTGGCTATGTGTACTTGGTTCCCATGATGAACAAGCATACATCATCAGGAGCCGGCAATACATCGGCTTTTGCACCAAATAGGCTTGTCAGGCCCAAAGATCTAAGACGTCTCATGCAAGCAATAGTTAATGATTGTAAACAAAATATGTATCTCATATAAGACTTACAATAACACAAATAGCCATGACAAATAGGTAAAGATGAATTGCATGTGAATTTAAAAGTATCAATATGTTTACAAGTGTAAGTTATAAGGTTAACATGTTTCACCCCAAAAGATGTGAAATAAAGTAAGAAGGGGGCATGGAGAACTCACATGGAAGACTCACAAGTATAGTGATGGTTGTAGAGTACATAAGAAAGCTTGGATGTCAAGAGTCAAATGTGATGTCCTAAATGATAAGAAACAATGACTTGAGGTTGGAATTCATTACAAGAAGTTAGGACGTTTAAAGAATGCTAAAAAGCGAATGGCAGATTGAGAAAGGATTATTGCATCAATTTTAGATTCTCGACAAAATGTTTGGTATGTGTTTGAACAGGTTTTAAAAATAGTAAACGGTTTCATAAAATTATAAACATTTATACTTGACTAGTTCAAAGTCTGCCGGACAACTTTCATTTAGAAACAATTTTATGAAAAGATCTTTAAATAGGTCAAACAAGTAGCACAAGACAGAAGGTGCTGAAATGCGCACTTATCTTGTGAAGGCTATTGTTGAGTCGTCCGATTGAGTTTGAAGACGTATAAACTGTTGTTGAAAAGGTAATTCAATTAAATTAACATTTGAGTCTTATTTTACCCAAATTTAGTTTGTTATGATCAAGTTATGGTCGGTTGAAGTAAGATAATATTCTGCCAGAATGGTAGTAAGGCACTTATGTCCACTTTTAAAACCGTTAAAGCATGAAACGGGTTAGAACATTTTATTTATGTCAATATACGGTATATTAGTCTTCATTTTATTTATAAAAATATTCTAATACTTTGGCATAGCCATCATTTAGAACAATAATCTTGTTGAATAACCGAATGCGGCGGCATAGCCGTCCATATGCAAACGGGATTCTTTGTTTATATTAGTGTGTTGTTAGCTTGATTTAAGAATGTTAGTGATTATTATAAGGTTAGTGATTATTTAATGATCAAATGATAATTATTAAAATAAAAAGAGATTTGGTAGAAGAAAGAACAATAGTAAGAACATAAAGTCACGAGAACAATTGAATGTTACGATGATTGAAATGTATAATATAAAAACAATAAAAGATTACCTTAGTATTAAGGATTCTTGAAATTTCTTGTAAAATAAAAATTTTCAAATTGATCATAACCAATGGATGAAAGAAAGATATGAGAGTGAAATTTTTGGAGAAGGAGCAAATGAAAAGTGAGGCCTAAGGCTTGCTTTTATACTTGAGGTTAGGAGTAGGTTATGAATGGTGTTAATGATGATTTATAAGTCTTTTAAAAGGGGTTTATGATTGAAATTTTAAATACATATAAAATTAAATAATTTAAATATATAAAAGAATAATTTAAATTTAAATTTAAATTTATGAAGACTCTAATTTTAACAACTTTTTAAATAAAGTCTTTATAGACTTTATAAAACCAATTTGAATAATCAATCAAATTATTTATTTGATAATCTTTATAACTTTTATAAAACTTGTATACTTTATAATTTGATTATTTATTTTCAGTATTTAAAATTCATATTTACTAATAAAACTGTATCAGTTTATTAAAATTCATTTTATAACTTTATAACTTTTAATAAGTCTTTTCCATTAAGTTATTTGTTGTAACATGATTAATAAACTTTATAATTTTATGAAAAAGAATTATTTATAAGTCAATGGATTATTTATAATTTTATAATTTTAATAAACTACACGTCTAATCTATATAACTCAATAATATAAATAAAATAATTTAAATAAAGAAATTCATATCATAAGAAAGTTCGATTTTAGTTCGGGTTCGGGTTTATAACTTGAAAATGACGGATGTTACAAAGATACTGCATGGTACTTTCCCACGCCCATATAGTTGACCATATTTTATTCCACTATTCATCCATATATGTTAGTACAGTTACCAACTTTAGTTGGTGACAAAAGATAAGTCATGGACATGTCATGTCTACCAAATCAAAGATAGTATTTTATCTTAGATACCTTACTTCTAACAATGTAGTATTTGTATATTCGTACGTCCCGGCTGGTAATAATTTTTATAACCGGCTGTAGATATTAGTATATATAGTTCTCATTGTACACTTAGTAAACATGCTTGAAAGAGTCTTATAACATTTTTAGTTCAGAAGTAATATATACAAGTATCTTGAAAACCTATCTCTTGTGATTTTATACTTAATATATTATTATCAACTCTTATGGGATTCTACATCATCAAACCAAGTGTGATTTAGTGAGTTTGAGACATAACAATTGTGTGGTGTGACCAAACTCGATCCTGCAATTTGTTTCGGAGCTTTTAAGGCTCTTGATTGTGAGATTTTACCATCCAAATCAACCTGTTTCATCACTAATATACTTACATCACTCGAAATGGGGACCAACCAGATGACTAAATCTCCTATCATCACCCTAGATAACTTTAGATCTTGGAGCATGCGTATTAAAGATTGCATTAAGTATCAAGACAACAAAATATGGAAACTATCTTCAATGGTCTTTACAAGCCAAAAGTGGTTGCACCGGCTGGTAATGGTGCCCCGATAGAAAAAGTCATTATCGATTACTCAGATGAAGACCTCAAAAGAATGGACATAGATAGCAATGCCATGACTATATTGCTTGCAACCATACCAAACTCCATAATGGTAGGCTTTGAGCAATGCAAGTCAGCCAAAGAACTCTTTGACGCTTTGAAATCGATGTATTTTGGTTCAAATGAGTTAAAGAAAGATTCCATGAAGCAACAATTTGAAAACCTTACATATATTGCTGGAGAGAACCTCACTCTCCAATACTTCAGGAATATGGATATTATTTTATCACTTTAGTCTGTAGGTATGACTCCTGAGAAGAGAGACCTATCAAGGAAGTTCATGAGCACACTTCCTCAAGAATGGACTTTCCTCTTACAATGACTGAACTATACGACATTTTTTATGGATATCATGTAGAGATGGAGACTCAGAAAGGCGACTAGGTAAGCAAACCCTCCAACCTTCTTGTTAGTAATGCTTTAATTGTTGCTGAAGGCTCAAGACCCCCAACCTTAATAGTACATGACTTACTCCCAGTAGCCATCTTGTTCTCTGGGGCCATACATTACCTTTCCTGAGAGACCAAGGTCTCAACAGGCTCAGTCAAGTTCCTTCCCAGATAATTGTGGAGAAAATGAACATTCTAGTGACTTTCGGTTCTACTTTGATGATCTAGAATGGTTTAGCCCAAATGATGTTGAATACATGGAGATAGTCCAACAATGGCTCTGCTGACTTATAGAGCAAAAAAGTTCTTCACAAAAATTGGAAGGCAGTTTCCTCAAAACCCAACTAATAGCAAATTCGGGTTTGACAAAACCAAAGCTAAGTGTTACAACTGTAACCAGCTAGGTCATTTTTCCAGGGAATGCAAAGCTCCAAAATCCAACCTAGGAGCCACTCAAGCCTTCACATATCCTGTCGCATCTAAAGTTGCTAGTAAGTCAACTAAACAACAAATTGTTGATGTTGCTCAAGAAGTTAACTGGAGTTTCATGGTGCAAGATGTGACCCCTTCTCAAGCACTCATGGCTGGAACGGATGATAGCAAGGTATATGAACATCTATGTATTCTAGATTGTATTGCTAAAGTCAAAGTATATCAGGACTATAACATGGAAATCAAATATGATATTAAGTCCTTAAACATATTAAAATCTAATTTCAAAAGGGCAGAAGCTGACTATAAAATGAAAATTGATGAGTTAGAAAAAACTGTATCCTTTCTAAAACATGAACACTCTAATTATAGGGCTCAAATAAAAGTTTAATTTCCAAGTTAACTAAGGCTCAAGCCCAGCTAGTGATACCTCAGGCCAAAGCACTGATATGCTTTTGAAGAGCATAACTTCAAAACCATTATTGCATCATCCTCCCACTTAAAGGTTTGTTATCAAAACAAAAGTGGTTTGGGAACTAATGAAATCACTCCACCACACTATTATGAGTATATAAGACAACCAAGATATGATACTGAAGAGCAAGATATGGAGAACATTACAAGAAGGATAAGGTAAAAAACCTATACCCACCTATGATGATCAATCCCTAATCACCAAAGCCAGAAGAAACAAAGCTAAGGCAGCTAGAAAAGCTGTCAAAAAAGTGGATGAGTCCAAGCTAAATATAGACCAAAATCAAAAGGGTGTGTTCATTTCAGAAGAAACAGAGCTAAGGCAGCACTCCTGTCCTACTGAAGGATCAAAAGTTAAAGGGGAATATTGTTGATAATAATAAGAAGTGCAAGAAACAACAGTCTTCACATCCCACCAAAGTTAACAATGAATGCATTATGTGTGGTCAACACAACCACATGGCTAAAGATTGTTACTACAATCCTGCAAGCACACATTATGCAACTAATTTCAGAAAGAAGAAGTCAAGGAAGGTTTCACATTTGGATCTTATTGCATGGTCTAGGTTTTAAGAAAAGGAAAACTTGTTTCCAAAGCCAAGTTGTTTTCAGAAGAAACTCATTCTTCCGAATGAAAAATAGCTTCGGAAAACAAGACAAAGAAAAATCAAAAGAACAAAAGAGTTTTTTTGAAACCTTCCAAGAAGAAGATTGCTTCGAAAGAAAAGGTGATGAAAGTCTCTTCCAAGAAGAAAGAAGCCTCGGAAGAAAGCTATGTTGCTCAAGTTTCATTAAGCTCATCCACACTGATCAGCCAAAGGATGGAATGGAAGATCAGAAAAGATGTTGCAGCCTAGATCTCTTCTTCACATACCACTATTGAACCCCCATGCATATATTTTCTGTTCAATTATGTCATCTACATTGGAAGAGCCCAAGACCAACAAGGCCTGGGTGTCCAATAGTAACTAATTGTTGGATCTAGAACGGCTGGTGCAACCAAAACCAAACACTTAGACAATTTTGGTACAACTAATAAAGGTCTTCCGAAGCTAAGGAAAGATCTTCCGAAGAAAAATGGAGTTCTTCCAAAGGGAAAGTCAGAACTTCCAAAGATTATGTCTGAATAATCTTTCGAAGGAAAATTCCAACTTCCAAAGACAAAGTCTTCTCTCTTCTGACGTTCAAGACTTAGAAGAAACCAAGACAATCACTTTCAAAGTCTGAGGATCTGAAGAAAGCCTCAAGCCTCGGAAGAAGTAGCCTCTTCCGAAGTATAAGTGACTTTGGAAGAATAAGTTCTTTTGAAGCCAGTTAACTTTCAGAAGAACCTACTATGAACCAGTGGACACAAGTATGGTCCTTCTGACACTCTGCTGCAAATCTCTGAGATACTGCATGGTGCTTTCCCACGCCCATGTAATTGACCATACTTTATTCCACTTTTCACCTTTTATCAGTTAGTACTATTACTAACTTTAGTTGGTGACAAAAGGTAAGTCATGGACATGTCATGACTACCATATCTTTGATAATATTTTATCTAAGATACATTGTCTTTAGCAATGTAGTATTTTCTTTAGTCATATGTTTCTAGTTGGTATCAAGTTATATCCAACTGTAGGTGATAGTATATATAGTTTCTCATTGTAGATCATGCAATATGCTTGTAAGAGTCTTGTAATACTTTAACTTGAGAAGTAATATATATAAGTGCCTTAAAAATTATCCTCTTGTGTTCTTAGTTACTTAAAATATTATTATAAACTCTTAGAGGGATTCTGTGTCATCTAACCAAGTGATTTTAAGTGAGTTTGAGAGAAAACAAGTGTTTAGTGATAAAACCCTATCCTGAAATTGGTATCAGAGCTTTTTAGGCTCTTGATTGTGAGATCTTACCATCCAAATCAACCTTTCTTCACTCATTCTTCAACCACACTCAAAAACGACCCTCAACCAAAAGTTTGAAGTTGAAATGGGGATGATGAGCAAAGCACCTATCATCACCCCTAAAAACTTTAGATCATGGAATAGATGTATCGAAGGTTTCATCAGGTATCAAGATGGCAAGAAGTGGCAATCTATCATCAATGGTCCTTATAGACCAATGGTTGCTACACCAGGTGGAAATGGTGCCATGATAGAGAAAGTTGTAGAAGACTACTCTAATGAAGACCGCAAAAAGCTGCACATTGATAAAAATGTTATGACTATTTTCATGACTGCAATACCCAACTCCATCATGGTGGGCTTTGAGCATTGCAGGTCAACAAAAGAATTGTTTGATGCCTAGTCCCAGATGTACTCTAGCTCGAACGACTCCAAGAAAGATTCATTGAAGCAACAATTTGAGTACTTCACTTATATTGCTAGAGATAACCTCAGCCAACAATACTTCAAGTATATGGATCTTATTTCCTCCCTTTAGTGTGTAAGAATTACCCTTGAATTGAGAGATCTCACATGAAAATTCACGAGTGCACTCCCAAATGAGTGGAGGTTCTACTTTGTCTCTATCAAGAGGACATAAAACATGAACTCACTCACCATGACTAAACTATATGACATCCTTAACAGATACCATTTAGAGATGGAGAACAAACGAGGCCACCAAGTAAGCAGACCCTCAAGCCTTCCTGCTAGCAACATTTTAATGGTTGTTAAAGGCTTAGGTTCTTTTAGGCCATATATCAGCTTCCTTGAGACTCCAAGGTCTCAACAGACTCAACAAAGTTCTTATGCCTTTCTCTCAAGAAGTGGACATTCTAGTGACTTTCAATACTGCTTTGATGATCTGGATTGTTTCAGCCTAGCTAACGTGGAATATGTGGACATTGTCCAACAGAACTTACAAAGCAAAGAAGTTGTTCAAAATAATTAGAAGGCCGTTTCCCCTGAACCCAACAAACAGCAAGTTTGGGTTTGACAAGACAAAGGCCTAATGTTACAACTGCAACCAACTTGGTCACTTTGCCAAGGAATTTAAGGCTTCCATATCAAATTCAGGAACCTCACATGCCTCAACACATCAATCTACACCTAAAGCCCCTGGGAAGTCAACTGTAACAACAGTTATGGCTCAAGAAGTTGACTAGAGCTTCATGATATAGGATGTGACTCCTGCTCAAGCACTGATGGCTGAAACTGATGACAATAAGGTATATGAACACCTCTGTACTCCAACCAGTATTGCTAAAGTTAAGTTATATCAGGACTATAATATGGAAATTAAATCTGACATTGAGTCTTTAAATATCTTAAAATCTTATTTTAAAACGGCAGAATCTGACTACTAATAGAAAATTGAGGAGTTAGAGAAAATTGTGTCCTTATTAAAACATGAACACACAAACTACAAGACTCAAATCAAGGATTTAATATCCAAATTTACCGAGACTCAAGCCCAACTTGTGATAGCTAAGGCTCAAGCCAATAATCATGTTATTTCTGAGCAAAACTTCCAAGCTATTCTTGCATCATCCTCTCACTCAAAACATTATTACCAAAACAAAGGTGGGTGGGAACCAATGAAATTTCTCCACCACATTTTTATGAGTCTATTAGACAACCAAGATGTGGGACTGAAGAGCAAGAGGTTCCATCAACTGACCCACCTTCCCTTGAGTCAAAGAGTGATGCAACTATGGAGACCATCACAAGGAAGAACCAGGTAATCCAAACCTCTCTCACCAGTGATGACCAACCCCTAACCACCAAAGCTAGAAGAAGTCGTGTCAAGGCAGCCAGAAAAACAACCAAGAAAGTGGTTGAGTCCAAGCTGAAAATAGACCCAAAACAAAAGGGTGTATTTGTTTCAACAAGATTCCAAGTGGTTAGAAACTATGATTCTAGAAAAATGTGTAGCACCAGCTCACCCATCCAAAAAGGATCAGAAGAAGAAGGGAAAGACCGTTGAAAAAGACAAAAAAATCAAGAAACAGCAGTCCTTAAGTTCCTAGAAGAATAACATTGCATGCATAATGTGTGGTTTGTAAAACCATATGACAAATAATTGTTACTACAATCATGCTAGCACACACTATGCAAACAATGTTAAAAAAGAAGTAGTCAAGGAGGGAAACATTTGGACCTTATCAAATGGTTCAAGTGATGAAAAGGTGAAAGCTTGTTTCTGAAGCAAGGTTGCTTTCAGAAGAAACTCCTTCTTCCGAAGAGAAAATGGCTTTGGAAGATAAAGCCAAGAAAACTCAGATGAACAAGAAAGTTTCCTTGAAACCTTTCGAGAAGAAGACTACTTTGGAAGAAAAGGTGGTGAAGGTATCTTCTGAAAAAGAAAAAAGCTTTGGAAAAATGCCATGCTGCTCAAGCTTCAACAATCTCATCTACAATGATCTAGCAAGGGATGGAATGGAAGATCAAAGAAGATGTTGCAACCCAAACCTCTTCTTCACAAACTCTCATTGAACCCCACGCATAACATTTGGGTCAATAAAATCCTTATCATTGGAAGAGCCCAAGACCAACATGGTTTGGATATCTAATAAAAACTATCTTTCTTCAAATTATGTGCAGGGACATCCATATGACAAAATAACAATGTGTGGATTGTAGACAGTGGATGCTCTAGGCGCATGATAGGGAACAAATCTCCCTTTCAACAATTTCAAGATTTTGATAGAGGTCATGTTCAATTTGTAGGTGAGGCTGGAGGATACATTTTTGGCAGAGGAAGTGTATCCAACGGCAAGTTAAAAGTTGACAAAGTTCCCTTTGTCAACAACTTGAACACAATCTATTAAGTGTTTCTCAATTTTGTGATCAAAGCACCAAATGCTTTTCACAGAACATGAGTGCATTATCACCGAACCAGGGATGAAAATTCCTCCAAAATTGGTGCTTCTTAGATCTCCCATGAAAGGGAATATGTACAAGCTGGATATGAACAATGCTTCCCTATTGGGTGAAGTATCATGCTTTCTTTCCAAAGCTGATGGTGATGAGTCAACACTATAGCATAAACGAATATGTCATACTAATTTTAAAACCATGAATAAATTTGTTAAAAATAATTGGGTACATGGTTTGCCTAAAAAAGAATTTTTCTGCAAGGATAATTGTGTTGCATGTCTGAAAAGAAATCGACATAGAGTATCTCAAAAATCTGAAGTTGTTAACTCTATCACCACTCCATTGCACTTATTGCACATGGATCTTTTTGGTCCCACAAGTATAATGAGCATTGGAAGGAAATCATACTGCCTTGTGATCATTGATGATTTTACTAGATTCACATGGGTATTCTTTTTAACAACTAAAGATGAAACTGCTGAAACGTTAAAATCTTTTATTCTTAAAACTGAAAATCAAATTGAACACAAGGTTACAATAATTAGAAGTGATCAAGGGACTGAGTTTGCTAAGAGGAGGAACAAGACACTTATTAAGGTTGCTCAAACTATGTTAGTTGATTCAAAGCTGCCTCTAACATTCTGGGCAGAGGCAGTCAACACTGCATGCTATGTGTAGCACAGAGTTCTCATAGTTAAGCCACATGGAAAAAATACCTTATGAGCTATGTAACAAGAGAACACCGTTCGTTGGCTTTCTATGGTCCTTTGGTAGTAGGTGTACCATACTTAACACAAAGGACAATTTGGCAAAACTTGCTGAAAAGTCGGATGATGCTATCTTTGTTGGATATTCCTCCAACTCTATTTCTTATAGAGTATACAACATTAAAAAACAACAATTTGAGGAATCATCCAACATTGTTGTCAATGAGCACACTCCTTGTGTTAGAGGTGATTTATGATTCAGAATTATTTCCAAACTATTCTAAACCTTCTTGTGAGAATGTTTTAGCTGGAACAGGTGCTCAAAGTGATTCTAATGATGAGCAACTGTTTGATTTACCCAGACATATTCCAAGTTCTCCAAGAGCAGTTAAAGATCAAGCTCCCACTATTGTTAGATCTGATAGTATGACTATCTCAAGAGGTAGTGGAGCTTCAACAAGTTGTCAGCCTAGTGTGCCTCAACACTCATCCATTGTCAATACACAACATGAAGATAATGGAAGTAGCAATTTGAAGGCACATGAAACTGTTAATGTTGCATCATAGCTAATTGATAATAATGATGTTTCTCATTCATTCAATCAGTCCTCATTGAATGAGTTTGAAACAACAACTAATCCAAGTGTTCAAGTTTCTGAGCCAAACATGACAAATTTGGATCTGTCTCTACAATTGGATGTGATCCCAAGGATG
This sequence comes from Flaveria bidentis, assembly GCA_018326385.1. Classification (NCBI taxonomy): domain Eukaryota; kingdom Viridiplantae; phylum Streptophyta; class Magnoliopsida; order Asterales; family Asteraceae; genus Flaveria; species Flaveria bidentis. The sequence goes on along the minus strand of BJCM01006114.1, from coordinate 7,636 downwards.
AGAACATTATTGGAGATGTCTCTAAAGGTGTGAGAACAAGGAGACAATCTCACAATAGGAATGTCGGCATGTACTCATGATTTTTATCTCAGATAGAACCAAAAAAAGTAAAGGAAGCCTTGAAATATAGTAGTTGGGTTGAATCAATACAAGAGGAGTTGCTTAAATTCAAAAGAAACAAGGTTTGGAACCTATGTCCGCTACCATCCGATCAAGTACCAATAGGCACCAAATGGGTTTTCAGGAACAATACAGATAATAGAGGCTTGATCATCAAGAACAAGGCAAGACAATCAAGAGGAAGGAATTGATTACACTGATGTCTTTTCTCTTGTGGAAAGACTTGAGGCAGTGAGGATCTTTCTTCCTTATGCCGCATCCATGAATTTTATTGTCTACCAACTTGATGTCAAGTGTGCCTTTCTATATGGGGATATAGATAAGGAAATTTACGTATGCCAGCCTCCAGGATTTGAAGAGCAACACCACCCCCAATATGTGTGCAAATTTGATAAAGCTCTCTGTGGGTTGCACCAAGCACCTAGGCTGTGGTATGAGACTTTGTCTCAATTTCTCCTAATGAATGGTTATACCAAAGGTACCATTGACAAGACTTTATTCATAAGGAAGTCTGGGAAAGACATTTTGCTCGTTCAAGTCTATGTTGATGACATCATATTTGGTTCTTCAAATGACCAAATGTGTAGAGACTTTGAGAGCATCATGAAGAAGAAATTTGAGATGAGTTGCATGGGAAAAATGGACTTTTCCTTGGAATTTAGGTAAAGTAGATGAAGGAAGGGTTCTTTATCAATCAACCTAAATATGTATCTGACATACTAGAGAGATTGATATGAAAGATTGTAAGCCCCTTTTGCCTTCTGAGGTATAATACTTACCTTTGGAAGTAAAATTGGCTTCTGAAGAAAATTACCTTCGAAAATGTTTTATACTCGGAAGAAAGTCTTAGTGTGTAATGGAAATATTTTTGGCCCCACAACTGGAAAAAGGTAAAGATTTTCTTAATGATGTCGAAATATTTTAAATGGTTTAACCTTACTGTCCCTGTCACATCATACCCCAAAACATCACTTCACCATATCCATCCGCCATTTTCACCCATTTAAATACTTCCGACTCACCCATTTAAATCATTTTACCGATTATCTTACCCAAAAGTTTTCTTCGTCTCCAATTTACCCTATCTCAAGCTCATTTCACTATTTCTTACTCACAATGGCACTAAACCCTTAGTATAATCAAGTCACACTCTTGGATTCGTCCAAGGATGTTGACTTCTCTGAACTTATTTACTTCCTAACCCAGTCAACCTATTTCACAACCCTAACTGTCAACCCTACCGTGTACTCAAACCATATGGCTAAATTTTAGGGGAACGGACAGATTACAACCCTGAACGGAGTTAGGATTCTGAAGTCAAGCATTTCTGGTCAAGAGTTGATCATTTCTTAACAGACCATTAGGGAGCATCTGTAGCTCCATGATGAAGGCTCTCCTACAGAGTTTCCCAAGGCAAACCTTGATGACACATATACCCAAATGGGATATGGCGGCGATGTGACCAGGTCTACGGTGTACAAATTTAACTTCTCTTACCATTGGAAGTTCCAGTTGCACATAGTCCTTCACTGACTATCTAACAAGTCTGAGGGATGGGATCAAATCCCATATGAACTAGGATGCCTAGTTCATGGGTTGGTAAAAGGCCTTCGCTTTAACTATTCTAGATTTGTGCTAACCAATTTGATGTGAAACCTTCAAAGGGAGACATTCTACATGTATCCCCGGTTTATCCAACATATTATCAACTTTGAGTTGGACCCGAGTAAGCTTGTTTATGAAGCTACTCTGACTGACCCTCACATGAGGCTGGATATCTTCAAAGTATTGAAGAAGATGTCCACCAACTTCACTGGAAGACACACTCCACTTCTTCCAGGTATGATTGGGCGCATAGCTCCTAGTAACATCCCTGTTAACCCCACAGGTGATGAACCCACACCAGCAACAACCCTTACAATGCCAAACCTACCTTCTCTCCCTATCAAAATCACATACCAGAGACATCCCAAACGAACCCTTGTTCAATGTACTCTTATGAACAAGTCCCTCAGGTTCAAACCAAAATGACTAGAGTGAAACATAGGCTCCCACTCAGTCAAAGGTCCCACCTCCCTTCACTATTGACCTCAATATGGGTTTTGAGTCTCCTCAATCTCAAACCCATGAGCCCAAAACCCAAACTGACACCCCTCAGGATGAGTCCCTGTACTATCCTAAGAAAACCAAAAAGGGACAGCCTCATCATAGGCTCAATGCCAATAGACATTGACCAAAATCATGGGTCATTAGGCTTAACCTTCATATCCTTTACTGACTTACTCATAGGAACTTATGAAGAGATTATTCTCTTCACGGCAATGAAGCTGATCCATAACACCCTCTTAAGGATCAACAGAGCCTAGAGAGACCTCATATCTCTAGCCCCCATCAACAAGCCCAAACTGAGGTGAGTCACACTGATATGGAGGGGACTCATGTGGATTCAACTGCCACTATTGAAGGAGCCTTATTAGATCTTCAAGATAGTGGTAACATCTCTAAGATTGAATCTATATTAACCATGCCCATTGATGACTCTGAAAGAGACATCATTAGGTAGGGTAAACCAAGGTGCCAAGAAACCACATCTAGTGGTGAGGGTAAACATACAAGGTATGTTACCTCATATCCCCATAATTCTTCAAAAGAAGATGAGGGACTATAACTCATCATTCAAGACCTACTTTCTAAAGTCTCAAACCTTGAATCAAAGGTTAAGATATTAGAGGATAGGTCTGCCACTTATCAAGTTGAGATTAAAAGTCTCAAGGCCAAACTAGCTGAGAAACATATTGAGAGATCTGTTAGGCATGTACCCATCAAGCTCTCAGGATGATGCTACCAAAAAAGGGAAGAGTCT
>BJCM01006110.1:0-11490 GCA_018326385.1 Flaveria bidentis | reverse complement strand
AAATGTGTAAAGACTTTGAAAGCATTATGAAGAAGAAGTTTGAGATGAGTTCCATAGGAAAAATGGACTTTTTCCTTGGAATTCAGGTGAAGCAAATAAAGGAAGGGTTCTTCATCAATCAATCCAAGTATGTCAATGACATCTTAGAAAGATTCGAAATGAAAGATTGTAAGCCAGCCAAGACATCCATACCCAGAAACCATAATCTATGCCCTTTTTGAGGGGGAGGATACTGATCAACATCAGTATAGGGCAATTATTGGTTCTTTGATGTATCTCACAGCTAGTAGACTTGATATCATGTTTGCCACATGTATTTGTGAAGGCTGCTCCAAAGGTGTCTCACCTAGCTGCTGCCAAGAGAATCCTCAGATACCTCAAAGGAGCACCTAAATTAGGTATCTAGTATCCAAGGAACAACAACTTTAATCCTTATGGATACTCTGACAGTGACTATGGTGGCTGCAACATTGACAAGAAATCAACATCAGGAGGATGTCAATTTCTTGGTGGAAGGATCATCTCATGGGAATGCAAGAAACAATCCTGTGTCTCTGCATCAACTGTTGAAGCTGAATACATTGTTGTTGCAAGTTGTTGTGCTCAGCTACTGTGGATTCAGAACCATATGTCAGACTATGGATTCAACTTTATGAGCACTCCTATCCATATTGACAACAACGGCGCTATCTCCATCACTAAAAATCCGGTGAAGCACTCCAAGACAAAACATATTGATATCAGGTATCATTTCATTAGAGATATTCATGAGAAAAAACTAATCAAGCTAATCAAAGTTGATTCAAATGAACAATATGTTGATCTGTTCACCAAAGCTTTTGATGAATAGAGATTTAAGTATCTCATTACAGCTATTGGGATGATAAACATTGATTAGCTTACCTCTTTTGAAAACCTTTTTGAATATGTAATGTCTTACGTCAATACAATCTAAGCCCTATTATAAAAGGTCTCTCTCTGAAATTTTCTCTAAGTATAAATTCTTCCGAAGAGGAATTAACCCTTGAAAGATATTATACATATCTTCCAAAGCAAAATTCCTCCAAGGATAATTTTCTTCTCGGAAGAGTTTTTAGTCTCGGAAGAAGCGATTGATTACATATCAGATCTACTTCCAAAGCTTCTAAAACTCTCCATTAAGAAAGCAATCTTTACTCTCGGAATCATCAATTTGCCTTTGGAAGTAAGAGTTGTCTTCGGAAGACAAATTACCTTTGGAAATGATTTAAATTCGGAAGAGAGATTTTACTGTATAATGGAAATCTTTTGGGCCCCACATTGTAAAAAACAAAGATTTTGTTAATGATGTCGGATTATTTAACTAAACTAAAACCTTACCGCCCCTGTCGAATCTCCTACTAAAACATCACATCATCTTATCCAAACCACCTCTACCGCCATTTCACCCTCTTTAAAATAATCCCGACAATTCACTTTCATCTTCTCACCTCATTTTTACTACCTTAAAAGCTTCCTTCACTCTTAATTTACCCAAGCTCAAACTCATCCACTTTTGCCTTTCACAAATGGCACTTAACCCTCAACACAATCAAGTCACACTTCTTGATTCCTCAAGAGATACTAACTTCTCTGAAATCATCTCCTTTCTTACCCAGTCATCCTTTTACACTGCCCTAATGGTTAATCCCACTGTGTACTCCAATCACATGGCTGAATTTTGGGATAACGGTCAGATTGAAACCCTAAATGGGATTTGTGTAATTTGATCGAGCATTTGTGGCCAAGAGTTGGTCATTACTGAGCAAATCATCAGGGGGCATCTTGAGCTTCATGATGAAGGTGCCCCCCATAGATTTCCCCAAAGCAAATTTGGACAACACTTACATACAAATGGGATATGGTGGAGACGTCAGCAGGTCCGCTATCTACAAGTTCAACTTCTCTTACAACTGGAAGTTCCTGCTGCATGTCATTCTTCATTGTCTGTCCAACAAATCTAGGGGATGGGATCAAATCCCATATGAACTAGGGTTCCTAGTTCATGTAATGGTGAGAGGCCTCAGATTCAAGTACTCAAGATTTGTGCTGACCAATCTTATAAGAAATCTCCAGCGGGACACATTCTTGATGTATCCCAGATTTCTCCAGCATATTATCAACTGTGAACTGGACTAGAGTCAGCTTGTCTATGCAACTGCTCTGAGTGTCCCTCAAATGAGGCCAACCATCTTCAATACTTTGAAGAAGGTATCCACCAACTTCACTGAAAGGTACACTTCTCTGCTTCCAGGTATGATTGAGCAAATAGCTCCTGGTGACATCCCTATTCACCCCATAGGTGATGAACCCACACTAGCAACTACCCCCATACTGCCAACTCTACCTTCTCACCCCATCACTATTACTTACCAAAGATGCCCCAAACGAACCCTTGTTCAATCTACTCTGATTGAACAAGCTCCTCCTGCTCAATCCAAAAAGACTAGAGTGGAACATTAGGCTCCCACTCAATCTAAGGTCTCACCATCCTTCACATTTGACCTCAATATGGGTCTTGAGTCTCCTTAGTCTCAAACCCATGAGCCCAAAACCCAAGCTGAAAGCCCTCAAGGTGAGTATCTATACTCCTCTGAGCAGCCAAAAAGGGACAACCCCACCATAGGCTCAATACCTATAGACATTTATCAAGGTCCCGGGTCAGTAGATTTAACCTCTTTATCTTTCACTGACCTTCTTTACAAAACTGATGAAGAGATTATGTCCCTCCACGGCAATGAAGTTGATCTACAACACTCTCTCAAAGATCAACAGAGCCTAGAGAGACCTCTTATCTCTAGCCCCTGTCAGCAAACCTTTGTTGAGGTGAGTCCTACTGATGTGGAGGGGACTCATGCAGATTCATCTGCCACTACAGAAGGTGCCTCAATGGACCTTATGGATAGTGGTAACATTTCTGAGACTGAATCTGCAGCAACCATGCCTTTTGATGACTTTGAAAGAGACATCATTAAGCAAGGGAAACCAGGGTGCCAAGAAACCGCATCTGGTGGTGAGGCTGAACATACTGGGTATGTTACCTTATCTCCCCATGATTCTTCAAAAGAAGATGAGGGAAGAATGCACTCATCAAATACCTACTGTCTAAAGTCTCAAATCATGAATACAAGGTTAGGACTATAGAGGATAGGTCTACCACTCAGCAACTTGAGATTGACAATCTTAAGGCTCAACTAGCTGAGAAACATATTGAGAGATCTGTTAGGCATGTACCCATTCAAGTCTCCTTGACCTCTTCCTCTAGCTCATCTATCTTTCAAGATGATGCTACCAAAAAGGGGGAGAGTGTTCAGAAACAAATATCTGAGGAACCACTGAGCCAAACTTCAACTTCTGTATACTTGGCTCCCATTGAAACTACTCTTCCTAAGCCATCCCAAGTTATACTGAAGATAGACCTAAGGATGTTCAGAGATCTCTATAGACTCTTCTCCAAGTTTCTATTGAGATCCTCTCTAGATCAGCCAAGCCCTGATGCAGCTATGATGTACTTTGGAGTTGAAGAGCTTCAGAGGATCAGTGCACCTTCTACCACTGTGGAAGAAGTTGGTCAACCTAAGGTCCAAATGGAACCTAAGATTCAATTCGAAGGGGAAATAAGGACTGATGGCCCAGCAACTGAAACAGTTGGGACAAAAACCGCACTTCCTCAAACTTTTGAATATGAAGTCAAAGCCTTGGAAGAACAAGCTGAGTCTTCCGAAGCTGAAATGAAAGCTATGGAAGGACTGTACTCCTTGTCCGAGGATCTAATCATCACAGATGCAATTCTAGAGCTGGCATCTGAGGTGAATAGTGAGGACTTTCTCAATCAACCTCTAGCTCAGACACCTCCACTACCTCTCTTACAATCTGAATCCTCTCTCCAAGAACCACCAAGTCAAGCACTTCAAAAGATGATAAAGGAAAGAAGAAAATGACTGCGGAAGAGCTTTAGGAGGAGGAGAAGATTGCAAAGCTTAGAAGAAAAGGTAGACTTCCAACTGGAAAGCTGTTAGCTGCTAGTTCCAAAGCAGCTGCAGCCAACCAGGAGGCAGTCAACAACAAGAAGAGAGTAGAAATCATTGATCAGCTTATCAAGCTTGGAGCTACCAATAAAGACATACTCCTGCTACCATTAGAGGAGTTGGTGAAACTAGAAAAGGCAACCATGCTACGGAATGAACAACAGAATGAAGCAGCACGGTTGGCCTTAGAGGAAGAAAAAGAAAGAGAATAGAGGTAAGCTGACAGACAGCTCAGGAGGGAAAGGATAGCTTTCCTAACCTCTAGAGGTTTCTCTCTTCAAGAGATATCTCTACACAATGATGATACGATCCTATGGCTCTTCAACAAAGAGTAGGATCAACTGGAGAAATAGAGAAAGAAAGCTGAAAGAGAGAATTTGAGGGAGAAGAACAAGAAAGAAGAAGAAGCAAGGGTCACTGTGACCAAGAAGATAGGTGAGAAAGCCTAGATGAAGGACTATCTCAGGGCTCACGGCTTCTCTGGCAGGCAGGTGGGACCCATGTCTGAAAAGACATTCCAACGAATTATCAGTGAAATCAAGGCTAACATTCATTTGGGAAAAAAGAAAGAGATGTATAGAAGGGTACAGGGGATGACCTTCAAACCAACCACTCAACCCCAACCTGAACCAATAGCCTCTCCATTCATCATCAAAACTGAACCCTACACACCTGAACCCACACCGTTATCCTTACCTACTTCCTCACCTCAACCACCTAAACTACCCATCCTTCAACCTAAAACACTCTCCATAACCACTACACCACAACCTTCCCAACTATCCCCTCAGCCTTCCAAGCATCTCTCCTTGGAAGAATTCAAGGCAATCCAGACAAAGCTCTTAAACTGCACAATCCTGAGTGACATCTCTTATGAAGAAGACTCTGTTAAACTGTCTTATGTTGATGGATCTTCGTGTTCTTTCACAAGATATCAATTTCTTGATCTACCGAGAGGAACACTAGACCATGCTGCTAAACTTCTTGGTCTCAACTCTGACTCCTTAAACGATGAAAAGAAGAAACTGAGAAGAAAGCTGGTGACTCTACTAGACACAAAGAAAGGAGACAAGATTCCTAGTCAGCCTCTTGTTCCTAGAAAGAAAATCATCCAGTGAAGGTTCAATGATGCCTCTCAGAACTTTTTTGTGGAGAGAGAGAATTGTGAAAGCAACAGGCTGAATACCTTATCTCTGTTACACTCTAGCAGGTTTGACACTTTTGAGTTAGCAAAGAAACCATTCTCCAACCCCTCCAACTCCGAAACTACTGCCCACATTAGAAGTTATCTCAACAATCTTCATCTTGCTGAGTTAACAACAAGAGTAAAGATTGAGGAGGAGTTGAAACTGAAAGAGAAGGAAGACAATAAAAGAACAACCTCCAAAGGCACAACCTTTCTACAAATGGTGGAAGATCCTAAATTGGAACCTATAGTTAGATGGGAGTATGACTACAACTCTCATGAACTAACTTTGTTTAGAGGGACCCAACAGAGGGTGCATATCATTCAGGGTGACAGACTGGAGCTCCTGTCAACTAATGATCTGTACAAACTTCTCAACACCACATCTGGAAAAAAACAAAGAAACAGATAAATATCTGCTTTCCTTGGTGTTGAAAGTTTTGAGAAGCAGGAATAAGTGAAGTTTTGGTAGCATCAGCCTAGGAGGAGTTTGTTGGATCAAGAAGAAGGCTGATGCAACCAAAACCAAATCACTTAGACAAATTTTGGTGTAACTTACAAAGGTTTCCGAAGCTAAGTGTGGAACTTCCGAAGACAAACTCTACTTTCGAAATCAAAGTAGTTACTTCCGAAGATCAAGTTTAAGAAGAAAAGATCAGAAGACAACTTCCAAAGTATGAAGAAAAGAAGAAGTCCTCAAGCCTCGGAAGAAGTAGCCTCTTCCGAAATATAAGTGGCTTCGGAAGAACTTGTTCTTCCGAAGCCAACTACCCTTCGGAAGACACTGCTATGAACCAGTGGACATAAGTATGGTGTCTCTGACACTCCGTTGCAAACCTCTAATATGTTGCATGGCGCTTTCTCAAAAGCCATGTAGTTGACCATACTTTATTCCATTGTTTACCTTTAGTAGATAGCACAGTTGTCAACTTTAGTTGGTGACAAAAGGTAAGTCATGGACATGTCATGACTACCTTATCTTAGATAAGACATTATCTAAGATACCATAAAATATAGCTTTATAGTATTTGCTTTAGTTAGAGGATTCCAGCTGGTATCAAAGTATATCCGGCTGTAGGTAGTATTATATATAGTTTCTCATTGTAACTCATGTCATATACTTGTAATTTGTAACACTTTGAGTTGAGAAACAATATATGCAAGTACCTTGAAAATTATCTTTCTGTGTTCATTGTTACTTATTATATTATTATCAACTCTTAGAGACTCTGCTTCATCCGAGTGTAGTTTAAGTGAGTTTGAGACAAAAACCAAGTGTTTAGTGACATAAACCGATCCTGCAGATACTTTAGTGTAAATAGATTGATTAATGATCAATGTGATTATAATATCTATCAAACAAGTCAATAAGTGCGTATTGCACACTTGTTTGAGTTTATTGTGATATTCAATATTACTACAAATGCATAAAATTTTAATTTGTCTAAAATTTCACATGTGACATTCCAAGGAAAAAATGCTCAAATTTGAAGATGATACATGTTTTTAGCAGTCAACCCCATCCTTGTAAAATATAATTTTGAACAAACTTTTATCGGACTTCATTTTCTTCATTATATGCTCTCTAGTTCTCACACAAATATCATATTGTGTTCTTGTAATTTGAGTTTTATTCTATTGAAAATTTAGTGTGGACCGTAAATAGTTGCAATCTAAAAACGATTATTAACTCTCAAGTTATCTTAGTTGTTGAGTTTAAATTATTTACAAATAACATAGATGTGCACTACTTAATCTAGGCATCAACTGAGACCTATAACCAATTCACAACATACAATTTTCTCTCTGACCATCTATGAGGTTTGTCATGATCGTTTCTTGCACATCCGCGTGATGCTCAATGAAATTAGTAATACATGTTCCAAAACTGTTTCAAATTAAACTCATGTAACTGAAGTTGGTAATTTTCAAAGCTAACTTGTAATATGGCGTTGATTCTTCCCATACAACGTGCTCCTCCTATATGGGTCATCAGTCATACAAATAACACAAGTTTTATGATAGCTCATATAACTCGATTTTAAACAAATCAACACATAAAGGGGTCTTAAAAATGTTAAAATGTAACTTATATGTATTGATTTTACTTTTCTCCCCTATTCATTTCAGAAAGTAATCATGATTTTCTTATTTGATTTATCTATCAACTCTTCATTCTAATAAATATATTAATCAACCTTCAATTTTGTTATTTGAGGTATCTAGTCCCAAGCCAAATTTACAAAACCAAAATTGTTAACAGGTGCTAAAAGACAAGATAATATAAACAATTAAAAAGATACCACTTATAAACATTCGGGTTTATTTAAGTATGACACTAACACGAAATAATGTTAGATTCACATATTCAACCAAGTCTTCAACCAGTCAAAACAAACCTTTCTACCCACCAAATCGAATCCTTCAACTCGTTAACTCAACGCGATTTGCATCTCTAATTTAACCATTCAACCAAGTTAAAATGAAGATTGTAAAACATATATAAATTTCACTTCAAATATTTTTTTCCTATGACATGTCCCCCATAATCTTATCACCTCACTCATCTTCACACCCCATTGGCTACCTTCTCTCCACGTCAGCATAACTAGCTAAAAAGCCACACCATCTTCAACCTCGATGATCCCTTTCATCAACTCGAAAATCCACAACCACAAGCCAATCAATCAACCATCTTCAACCTCCAGATCACACACCATGGCCACTGCAACAACCACCACCACCACCACCACCACCGCCATCGGCTCCCCATTCCCCAACTGCACCCTAAAATCAAAACCATGGCCTTCCGATCCCATCTTCCTCAGATCAAAATCCCCAACGCCCATGTTACAAATGTCAACATCACTACATCACTCTCGTGTGCGAATCGAACCAATACCCATGTGCCGAAAGTGGCCGATGATGAGGGTATCGGCCTCGGTGGCTCAAGAAGAGGCTGCAGTATCGTCGCCGGAGGAGGAGGAGGAGGTGGTGGCGGTGAATAAAGAAGAAGATGAACAACAAGTCGCCGGTGACGGAGGAGATGAAGCTCCGACCAACAGCTCTGTAAATACAAAGCTTTATTTTGGGAATCTGCCGTATCTCTGCGATAGTGCTCAGCTCGCCGGAATAATTCAAGATTACGGTAGCCCCGAGCTTGTTGAGGTATATTAATTCATATCCCGATATTTACGCGGGTTATTATTTTACACACCTTGATACTGTCAGACTACTAAAAGAAAGAAGCTTGTTACTTATGGTTATGTATAAATGGATTTACTTTTGGGTGTGTTTTGTTGGTGTGTTTTGTTGGGGATAAGGGAGTTTGATATGTTGATTTATATGGTTAAAAGATTATTTATGAGTGAAGTTGATTTTCAGGTACTGTACGATAGGAACACGGGTAAAAGCAGAGGGTTTGCATTTGTGACCATGAGTAGTGTGGAAGATTGCAATGCAGTTATTGAAAATCTTGATGGAAGGGTATGTGTCCCATTTTAATGAATTGGTTTATTTGATTGTGTTACATCAAACGGGTCAAATAAGTCGAGTTCAGAAAATCAAAGGGGAATAGATCATTTAATAAAGAATTTGTCTTAAAGTGATACTTGAAGTAGTAAGATGTCTTGCGTCTATACTAGAGGTTAAAAGTTCAAATCTTACAAATTACAAGTAGTGAATTAGATTAGAATCGGTTTTAAAAAATTTAATCAAGAATTCAGATTATTATTACAAACGGTGTGATCACAACTACAGCATTATTATTTAAAACATAAATGGATAAGAAATTGTTTCGCTAGACCAACTGTCATATCTTGATATTTACACCAATTATTATTTACGCCGATATCAGTTTTGACCCGTTACCCAACGTGATGAGCAAGTCCACTGATTGTCTAATAAAGATAGATCGTCAAATATGGTATCTAAGATCAAGAGACAAGAATAGAAGTTCAAGTGTGGATCATTTTCTTCTACAATGAATAGAGTTTAATTATTGTTTACAGGAATATGGTGGTAGAACACTAAGGGTGAATTTTTCTGACAAGCCAAAGCCAAAAGAGCCTTTGTATCCAGAAACCGAGAACAAACTTTTTGTTGGAAACCTTTCGTGGTCGGTTACCTCCGAGAGTCTAACAGAACTGTTTAGCCAACACGGAAATGTGGTTGGAGCAAGGGTTCTATATGATGGAGAAACCGGAAGGTCTCGTGGTTATGGGTTTGTCAGTTACTACACAAAAGCCGAAATGGAGACTGCCCTTGAGGTTCTAAACGGAGTGGTAATAACTAATAACTCATTACTTTAGCTAACCTGAAGCTCGCAAAATGTCATGATTTTTGGCGTATAATGACATGTGTATTGTGTTTTAACAGGAGCTAGAAGGTCGATCAATACGAGTTAGCCTAGCACAAGGAAAGAAGCAGTAAGAGTCATCAAGATTCAAGATTTCAAGTGCAAGCACAATTAGATACAGTAATCCGGTCAATCTGTTGCGCGCTTAATGCGTGCATACTGTTGGCATTGTACTAAGTCCATTTCTAGAATCAATGAAATTAATCAGGAGCCATGTTTGCTAAGGGAATAACAATCTGCATAGATCAACTTATGACGCTAGATTTGTACTCGCACGTCGTGCTAACTGAAGTAGTAGAACTTGAAACCGCAAACTTTATAGGCATTATTTTTAAGCATCAAGTTTCATGGATGATACATCTGACGATTCATGAAACCACATGTACTTGTAAAAGCAGCAAACTATATGATAATGTCATCAACATATAGACATTTAGCAAGAGACATGCATCATCAACAAATAGGTCATACAATCAAGCATCCACTAGAATCTTTGGTACATGACCTTAAATTTAAGATGAAATGAACTTAATTAACCGTTGAAAAAAGTGAAAATCGAATCCTATGAATTGGGAGCTACTCTAAAATATTATTTTTACTTAATTTTAAACACAAATAACTATATGTAGTAATTATTAATATAAGTATTATTTGATGAGTTTACATCCCAGGATGAGAGCTTCTTAATAAATCAAACATTTTTAAAATGAAGATAATATGAATAAAATATCAATAAAGTTGTGTGCGTTAAATACAAAAAATTGTGAGGAAGGCGAAACTTCAAAAAGTTTCATGTGGTGTTTTAATGAGAAACTTTCAGTTTTAATATTGGTTAAACATTTATACCAACTCACGACCGACAATGATTGGTGTTAAAAGTTGTTGATGGGCTAGTGAGAGTTGTCGTTGATACGGGTAATTGAACGCTCACCTGTTGTCCAGTTATTACTAACGACTAACACATAGCACCGGAAAATTCCTCTTCATTTCCTATTGACGGGCATCAACATTGTTGATAGACAACAACATAATTTCTATTACTCGGTAATTATTGAGGATTCATACCGAATGAAAAGTCGGAGCGTTTGGTTGGAAGAATGAAATGGAATTGAGAAACTATTATAATTTTCAAGTAAAATTATGTTTGAGTGGGTAATGAAATGTAAAACCCAATAGAATGTTTAACCTCAATTCCCTTGGTTGTGTGATTTCAAAATCCTTCCACCTAAAAAGGGAATTTGAAATCCTACAACCAAAGGAATTGAAGTAAAACATTTCTTTGGGTTTTACATTTTATTACCTACTCAATTATAATTTTATTTGAAAATTATACTATTTTCTCAATTTCATTTCATTCTTTCAACCAAACGCTCCCTAAGAGTAGCTCCACCTCTTGGTAATCTACATTCTTACCAACATGCCAGAATCTTTGGCACTTATAACACTTATGCCTACGTTTATCAAGTCTTACCTTTGAACCTTGGTGGTTTCCTGAAATGATCCGCTAAACTCTAGAACTCTTGGTTTTCATGGTGTACGCATCTATTCAATGTTTTATGTCCATCTTCTCCTAGTAATTAGGGTGGAAGGGTTATAAGAACTTAGCAACAAATAAAGTTTTGTCCAAGGAACCAACCATTATCACCAAACAATGTTTTGAAGACCGGTCCAACAGATCGAACCGGGAATCGGAGAGGTGGCCAAACCTGTTCACGCGGTTTGTTTTGAAGGGGTTCGACCGCCGGTTCATCCCGAATTAGTGTTCGGACCAAATTTTGAATTTTTATATTTTTGTTACAGTTTTTGGATTTTAATAGGTAAAAATGAAAGGTTGAACACTAAATTTTTATGTTGTACATAAATTATTGTTAAGTTTTATATATAACTATAATATACACACA
>BJCM01006106.1:0-11133 GCA_018326385.1 Flaveria bidentis | reverse complement strand
GGGAGTTGGTTAAAATCTTGTTTTGGATTTTAAGGTGGAGATTGTGAAGTATTAAAAGCCAAAACAAGTGAACTTCCGAAGGTTAAGTTTCTTCCGAAGCTTAACATAGTCTTCCGAAGGTAAGTTGATATCTTCTGAAGGTTATGTTTGTTTCGGAAGGATGTTATTGTGTACTTTGGATTTCTTCCGAAGTATACATATGTTTAGTAGGGAATCTTCCGAAGGTAAGTTGATATCTTCTGAAGGTTATGTTTATATTCTCAATCAGTTTTACAACAGATACCAGCAGAGAATAGGTTTTAGGATGCCAATCGTGATATTGGAGTGGCTAGATATGGGCAAGGAGGGGTAGGCCACTAGTAAGAAAGGGACTAGGAGTAGAGGCATGCACGACAATCTTCGGGAATATGGGCGATTGATTTGCCTTCTGATCAAGTTTCTTCCAATACAAGGGGGATCGAGCATCATAAAAATCAGGAAGTGGTGATGATTGTTGTAGAAGGATAGCAACTCCATCAAACTGATCGTTAATTTAGACCTGTAATACTTGTAACAACAGCCTTTGATTGGACGCATGTGCATTCACATTAGCCGATTGGTCAGCAAGGACCTTAAGAGCTTGGCAGTAAGCCTAGACAAGAACGAATCAAGTTTCGTGTTCGAGAACTTGTTCTTGAGATATAAAGCCCGAGAGTACGTTCTGGTTATACTGGAAAATATTTGCTAGGGCCTTCCATGCTTGAGTGGCTGTTGTGTCGGGCTTCAAAATGGTGTTCAAAAGATCGTCCGATATAGTAGCATATATCCATTGTAGCACGATTGAATTGATACTAGTCCATAGATCTATGGATCCGATCCACCCGTTGAACTAGCTGATCATGTGTAAAAAAGCACGCTTGTGGAATGGAGGTTTTTGGACTCTGCTGCCTAGTTAGCAAATAGGTGGCATGGGAAGTTCAAAAAAGTTAGACGATGTTCCAGAGAATTAAGGAAGTCGTTCTTTAGGATATTTTTAGGTACGCGTATTATCAGATATTTTTGGTGTGGTGTAATTAAAATGTTTGATTTCTCACTTTCTGTTTATCATGTATAACAATAGAAGGATATTTTAGATTTTGCTATTGAAAAAGAAAATGCGCATCATGTAGTCATGTATTAATGTTTTTTAGTTATTTAATTCATTGTTATCGTTGATTAAGGGATATGCCTCTGATATTTTCATTGTAGTTATTAGCCTTTCTATTATTCTTGCTTATACATAGGCCGGACACGGATTTTTGTGGCTTAGTATCTTGCATTTAATTAGGCACTTGAAGATCTTATCTTCATCAATCTTTCATTCAATGATCCATTGCATGTTTTTGTTTCATATGGATTGGGTTTACATACACGAATCTTAAAGTTAAAATGCAATACTCTTGCACATATTTTTTTATCAATAATGATGTTGCTTGACAACATGCATGCATGCATGGGTCGATAAAAACATGATAATGATCATGTTTTCTTGATTATAACTTTTGCATCCCTACTCCACGCTAAGCTTGTAACCTCTAATTAAAAAAAACTAATAGTTGATATTTTTCAGATTAAAGATTTAATTACACAAATCGATTTTACAAATTTTCTTTTTTTCCAAAGATCAAGGATCTAATCTCTGTTGCAAGGGAAGTGTAAAATGTTTTGTCCTAATTGTCACTGACAAATGTTAGAGAAACTGTTAAATCATCATGTTAATTTGAAAAAACAAAATTTTTTTTTCTTGACATACTAAAGACCTTCCCCTCCTGCCTGCTAGATCGAGTCCTTGGGCTTCCACCCCGGCCACTTCTATCGGATCTCCGTCGTCTAGGGCTTATGTTGGCGTTTGGAATTCCAGTTGTCGGGTATCTATCTCCGGTGATGACTTCCAACTCTCACGTTATGTATTTTTCCTTTTCTTTGAAAGACATATATAATTTAGAAATAAAGGAAGGAATGCCACCAAGATGGTATACACGTACATATATATAATCGCATTACATCGTTATAAAAATAATTTGAAGTGTAACAAATAGTCAACTGTCATAAACTACTAGCTATTGTTTTGCAAAGGATTGCCGGCCAGTACGTTGAACTACCAGCTTGGGCTGTTCAATCGGTCTCAAAATTAACTAATCAACGGAAAACATTGGCTGTTTTGCACATTATATATGGTGTTTGATTATTAAAATTTGTGTTTTGGTTGTTAACTCTTAACCTCCTTGCTAGAGAATGTGTTTAGCCAATCTAGCTACTTGTAAAATATTATATAGATATCAACTAAACATGTGAGTAATAGTCAAACGTTAAATATTATTACATATGGTAAAGCCTTGGTTTTAGCTGTCTGGGAAAACAAACATACAATAAAAGTTATAAGTTTATACAAACGATAAACGAAGGAAAACAGATCATAGTACGTTACGACAAAACTAGTATAAAAATAAGTAAATATATTGAAACTGATAGTATTTTAAAAGTATATTTATCTAAATAGTACCCAACTATAAAGAAAAGAAAATGGAAAGACGAGGCAGGATAATTTCCATAGCATGCTGTTGCCTGTTAACCAAATGGGTACACTTTTGATGCTTCTTTCTCTCGACATCCTTGGAAATTACGTTTCTTGATGAAAACTTTGATGGGTGTTAAACTGTTGTCTTCGATCAATTAACCATTTCTTGTTTTTATTTGTATTCTTGATTGTTTTCTTTTGCCATATAAAAGTAGTTTTCCTTGACTTTTTCTATTGATGTAATCTGATTGTATACTGCCAGTTAGTTGTCTTACTTCTTTTTATCAAACTGCAAATTCTACTCAACTTCTCATCTGTAAATGTATATATATATATATATATATATATATATATATATATATATTGCACTCCAGGTGTTTGATAGAATGCCCCATCGAATTTGAGTATGGGTTAGCTATTGCTTCTTTCTTTTTAATTTAAATTAGCACTTATGTTCTGTAAGAAAAAGTTTAGAAAAACATATAGTTGTTGACCAACTGGATTATAATAAATTTATTACAATTATCAACTCTAATCAAGTACAACAAACTTTGGAATTAGTCCTAAAGATAATTTAATCTATCTTCTCATTTTTTATATCTACTTTGGTATTTTTCTACTTGGCACTACTCTACAGGTACTACATTAAGCACATTGATGGTCTCTAGTGACAGGGCTTGTTTATCAAGGCTAGTAATCGTATGAGAATATGCTGAAAGAAACGTGCATGGTGACAGGTACGACATTAACCACATTGAGGTTAATTGGGCCCTATTTAAGGTTAAATGAGTCAAACTTGAGCTTAGTCGAGCTACGGCTTAACCCTCTAAGCCTGTATTGACGTATACTTCGTTTTATTTCTACTTGTTCAATAATGTTTTAGATTCGTAATAATAATTTGATACAATGTACGTAGAGGCTTTGCTATTTTCAATTTGTTTATACATAATGAATTTGTTACATTTGAAATTTTAAGTGAATTTGTGCTGCTTTGGATCAAATTCAGTTTTCTTGGATCAAATTTAGTTTTCTTTCGAGTCTAAACCAACTAGAACTTTGAGCTAATATACACCCAAGGAAGAGCTTTAGACTACTAAATATGAAAGGTAAAAAAGTTCTTATTGTATAAATAAGCAATTTGAATAAAATGTTGAAAACGAAACTACTTAAGTCTGTAAAAGGTCTTTTGAATTCGAGTGCTTTCAAGTTAATTGATTTCTCATTTTTGATCAATTTTAATATTTGGAATTCAGCATGTAAAAAGTTAAAAGTGATCAATGATAAAAAGTTTTAAAAATTTTGTATTAACCTTGAAATGAAGGAGTTATTCTTGATTTCGCAATTGCAAGAGGGATTAGCATGGGCGAGCAAGAAGTACAAGGGTGAATTGGAAAGAGTTTAAATTGTTATGATCATCTAGTAAGTAGTTTGAGTCAATTTTGGCTTGGTTTTGTGGAATTATTTAAAGCGTCATAGGTTTTAATCAGTGTATCGATCATTTAGTTTTATTTTTAATAAAAAAGAGTCCATCATTGTTGGTCAATAGTTTATATATTGATCGTCTAAATTTATTTCAAAGATTAAAATATAAGAGAGATGTTCAACACTTATATTATAAATTAAAACACACAATCATGTTTACAAACCTTAATTTATTATCAAATGCATATATTGCCTCTTGGATCATAAGTCATTGCCACTATTTCTGTAAGGCTTCTCGTAAGAACTTTTTTCAAATTAAAGTCAATAAGTTTACTTGAGAACCATGCCCTAAAAATGAAAATTGTTATGAACGGACTATTTTGTCTACAAAAAAGATTTTTTAGAAGAATAAATTGCAAAAATTAATCAAAGAAAATTGTATCAGTAGAGTTTAAAAAAAACCCACTCACCTAATATAATGCATTCTAGTTTATTTTTGTTGGTTTCAGTAGAATATAATAAAGCTATGATTGTGACACGACCTTATTATTGTTTATATAAAAGAAGTCCTCAATTTAATTTTGTTTTAGGCTTGGGTCTCTCCGTTAAATACCTGACTTGTAATGTATATAAACGGTTTTCTTATGTCACTTTTAAGATTGTATTACTAAGAACCATAATTACATACATACGTACCAACCAGTAACACCACCTCTGCAATAGCAATAGCTACCATATATGGATTTTCTTTCGGTTACACTCTGCATACCAGTAATCATAGTCACATCTCTTGTTGTTCTTGTCCTCTATGCATACAATAAACAGCAACAAGGGAAGAAGTATCATCCGATTGCTGGGACCATGTTTAATCAGCTTATTAACTTCCACAGGTTGCATGATTACATGACTGATCTTGCAACAAAATACAAAACTTACAGGCTGATTACTCCTTTTCGCAACGAGGTTTATACGTCTGATCCAGTTAATGTTGAGTACATCCTCAAGACCAACTTTGAAAACTATATCAAGGTCAATTTTCTTATGTGATTTGTTACTGTTTTTTTTTTTTTTTTGTATTTTGACTGTGTGCTAGTCATATGGTTTTTTAAGCTTGTTACTTCAATGTGATTTTTTCAGGGGACATATAACCATGACATCCTAAAAGATCTAATGGGTGACGGAATATTCACAGTTGATGGTGATAAGTGGCGAGAACAGAGGAAGGTCTCCAGTTATGAGTTTTCAACAAAAATCTTGAGAGATTTTAGTAGTGTAATATTCAGAAAGAAGGCAGTAGAACTCGCCTGTATGTTGTCTGAATCAGCTAATCAAAATCTAAGTCTTGATATAAATGTAAGTTCCTTTAAATCAACAACATTTGAGCACCCACTTTTTTTTATGTTACTGATATACTTGTATACAGGATTTGTTGATGAAAGCAACATTGGATTCAATATTCAAAGTTGCTTTTGGAACTGATATTGACAGCATGCATGGTTCAAGTGAAGAGGTTGTTAGATTTTGTAACGCTTTTGATGATGCAAGTGCATTGACACTTAAACGATACGTTGACATAACATGGAAAATCAAGAGACTTTTTAACATAGGATCAGAAGCCAAGTTAAAGGAAAATGTCAAAGTGGTTGATGAGTTTGTTTATAAGCTGATCCAGACCAAGACTCTACAAATGAACAAGGGACAAAATAAGTTTTCGGTAAGCCGACACTCTCTTTTGTAAGTTGTAAAATAGGAGGGTCAAGCAGCATGGGTAATCGATCTGAATATGTAATTTTTTATGCAGGTTATGTTGGGTCGGGTGAGGTTCTTGACACCCTTATTGTCCCAAATTGTTAAATTTTATAAAACTAACCGGTGTGTTAAACATGATACAGAAAAGTATATTATTTAAATTGTAATAATAATAATATGATTTAAGTGGTTTTAGTTATTAAAAATATCTTTTTTTAAACTTTATCATAGAATAGTGACCAAGTAACCAAGTTTTAAAGAGTGTTTTAATTAGATCACTTATGCATGTTTTGCCCAAATTGAATCACGAAACCATTAAACCGAGTCAATTTTTTGTGTCAGGAGAGAAATGGAAGAGAAGATGTGGAGTCGGGATTTTCAATATGTATAATTATATTATAAAAAACAAAAAAAAACATGTTTTTATATTTTAAAAAATACCTAAAATTCACGTCGCCACTCCACATCAGCAATAAAAAATAACATATTTCCTAATTGAAACAAAAAGAAAAACATATTAAAACTATAATTTGAATGAAATATGAAAGTAGCATGATTTAATTAAAACATCTTTTAAACTTGATTTTTCTGAATGGAACACTTATAAAATTTGATTTACTATTCTGCAAAACTATCTCTTTTTATTTAGTAATTCCTTTAATTTTACTTGTTTGATCATTTAAGATTTTTCTTTTTCCAAACAAACTATTCTTATTTAAGCCCAAGGCCTTGTAGCATGGGATAAACCGGCTACAAAGTCCACATCATCTTTCATAAAAAAAAAAGAGGTTGAAATTAATATGCAACATTTTTTTGTTAATTTAACTTGGAAAGCAATGAGTTTGACCACAAATGTCAAAATGTATCATAACTCTTGAATTATTAAAAGTACAGTTGAAAAAAGAAGACATTCTATCAAGATTTCTGCAAATCAACAACAGAGATCCAAAATACTTGCGAGACATAATATTAAACTTCATGATTGCTGGTAAAGACTCTACATCTACTGCCATGACTTGGTTTGTTTACATGCTTTGTAAACATCCTGAGATTCAAGATAAGGTCGCAAAAGAAATAAGAAAAGCAACAAACATGAGTAATGACGTTAGAAATCTTGAAGAGCTTGCAAACAGTGTGAGTGAAGAAGCCCTAGGAAGGATGCAGTATCTTCATGCAACTTTGACGGAAACTCTCCGACTTTTTCCTGTACTTCCAGTGGTATAAATGCAATCTCAAATATTATTCCATTTCTCATAAATTGACTTAACCGATCCTCTGAATAGGATGAAATGATACATTGAAAATAATATCATCTGATAAATAATGCAGGATGCAAAGATATGCTTTGCAGATGATGTTCTACCAGATGGTTATAATGTGAAGAAAGGGGATATGGTAGCTTACCAGCCATATGCAATGGGAAGGATGAAGTTCATATGGGGAGATGACGTACATGACTTTAAACCCGAAAGATGGCTTGATCAGTATGGTTACTTCCAGCTAGAAAGTCCCTTCAAATTTACAGCTTTTCAGGTTAGAGTGAAACTAGGATGTAAAGGTTATCTTTGTCGTCGATCTGGCCATTGTAGAAGTATCTAGATTCTAGATTATAATGAATAAATGACATGATTTGTTTGTTTGGTATTGTGAACACAGGGAGGACAAAGAATTTGTCTGGGTCGAGAATTTGCGTATAGGCAAATGAAGATATTTGCTTCCATTTTGCTAGGTTGCTTCATATTCAAGCTAAGTGATGAAAGCAAAACTGCAAAGTACAAAACCATGCTTAATCTTCACATTGATGGTGGACTGAATATACATGTTTATAATAGATTTGAGTAGTATTTATTACCCTTCAACTTGTGAATACTATGTCTATCATGCTTAAGAAAGCATGTCATATAATTATAAGATAAGTATTTGTATTGCTTAAGATTATAAACCATTATGCATTCCTTCCTTCTTAGATTTTCGTATTGTTGGTATCATTTTTGTTTTCTTGGTCACATAAAGCATATAGCACCATAATATTTCTCATATACATAGAGATGACTGTCAATAAAGATGCACGGGGGAGAGGGGGAACAAAACCTGGCAAAAGTCCCCAAACTAATTATAGGTTTATAGGTGTGGCTTTCTATATACGGTTGAAAATCTAAGTCATGCATGACATGAATCCCAGATAAGGCATGGGCTCCTTATTTAAATGTTTAGTTGTAACCAAATAATTGAAATACAATTATAATTTTGTTAAGTACGCATTGACTTATCAGAAGCAATGGTTTAAACTTGTGTAAAAGGTGTTTATGAAAATTGTAAGAGATAAATTTCAATTATGATTTTTGGAAGGACAGAAAAAGAAAGGAATGAAAGCTTGTGACCGGTCTAATTAGAAGAATTTTCTCTAACAAATACTTGTATATTATGTTCTTAAAATCAGTGCGCACATACCGAAGGATTTAAACCTATCATCTTGGGTAGTACCACTTTGCTATTAGAACGTCACATTTTGGATAGAAGTTATGATGTTTGTTTTATTAGAGAAATTCGTTCGTACATCTTTTTTTCGAACCACTAATATTAGACTAGTTAATTATTAGTGAATAGTTTAAAGTTAATTATGTAATATTTGAAAATACATAAAAGGACAAATTTACCCTACAAAATAATAAATATAAAAAAATATACTCCTAACTCAAATATCAATGGATTCAAACATAAAAACATGGTGAACAAAGATGAGGGAGACAACAACGGCCGTCCAAACTACTGCTTAAAGCGTTGTTGTCACCACAACTCATCAGAAATCGTGGCTGAGTAGCTGTCATCGCTCTTGTGCTACATATCAAGCTCCACCTTTACCTCATTTCTTGCTTCGTTGTCGACGGAAAAGAGCAGTGGCAGAGGCATCACAATGGAGAATGAGGGCGTCAAGAAATATCGATGAAGAAAGGCATGTCAAAGTAGTCAAGATACACTACCATGGAGAAGAGGAAGGGTTACTCCAGAAATTTACAAACTTTCCTTCAAATTTTAAACTTTCTTTTAAGATCTTAAAGGATTTTGAATTCCACTATTTGAAGGATTTGATTGGAATTAATTTTAATTTCAAATCACTTACCTAGCCAACCAAACATCCTCTAAAATGTAATTTAAATTCTAACTTTTTAAAATTCCATCAAACCAAACACCCTTAATAATAATATATATGTAAATGATTTGATTAAATACTAAGAATGGAACTCCAAAAATCTTAAATAGGTTGCTTAGAAATTGACTACTTCGTTTACAAAGTAGTTCAAGTTTGATCTTCACTTAAACTTTAAACTAAAATTAAAACAATTTATCAAACTTTTGAAGCTAAATTGATGTTTTGAATCTTTTGAAGCAACATGGTTATTTTTAACAACCTGAAAGAGTAAAATCAAACTTAACTTGTTTTTATTTAAAACCAAGCCAGGTCAAATATAATATCTTGTTACTTTTAAAAAAAAATAATATGGTTCTTCTTAACGCTCATAACCAGTTAGTTTTTTTTATCAAAAGACTATTTAGAGAAGATGAAAGTTCAAATCCTAACATATAATAGATTAAAATTTGATGTAGTATAAGAGTAAGATTACATAAGTGCCTGATTCGTTATTTAAAAATTGGGTTAATTACATGATTGGTCCCTGTGGTATACTCATATTTGACAAATTATAACACAAATGATCCCTTGAGTAGATGGCCGTTAGTTTTTAGGGGAAATAGATTTGAAATTACTTTTTTACCCTTGAACTAAAAGACAAAAAGGCATAACATGTGTATGTATATTAATATATATTTGTGGGACCCACTAAATTTTTAATTAATTAATTAAATAACATCATCATCTATGAACACCCCACCGGTTTCCCCTTTGTTAACCACCAACGTCCATCGAGACCGCTGCCTGCGAACACCTCCACCAAGACTACAACGCTGGTTTTGCAGATCCTCCACCAATGCCATAATTGGCCCAAACCTATCCGACCTCCACCACTCCTTCTCTCAGGCATCGGCTGCTGCCTCTACCTCCAACGCTGGTTTTGCAGATCTAAAGCACCCCTATCACCATCGATAACCTCCATTACAATCGTCATCTACAACCTCTTGTACAACCACCAGAAATTAATTAATCAAAGATGGTGGTGGTGCGTCGACGGTGGTGCGCAGGCGGGTGGTAGTCCTGATCTAATCAAAGGGGAAGGGGATAGGGGTGGGTTTGGCGGAAGATGATGGTGGTGCGCAGGCGGTGGTGTGTAGGCGGTGGGGCGACGATGGTTGTGTGTAGGCGACGGTGGTCTCGAAGATGGTTTTGTCTTCAAGATGTTGACGATGATGGTGTATGTGGACTTTTGGTATGTGTGTGTATATATAATATTAATTAATAGAGTTAATTACACGATTGGTCCCTGTGGTTTGCTCAAATTTTAATATTGGTCTTAACTTTTGAGAAATTACAGGTTTGGCCCTTACTGTTTGCCAACTCGTAACATAATTATTACTTGACACTAAATGTTGTTAAGTTTTTCAGTTAAGTGGATGTAAAAAGTCTAAACTAATCATGCACTAAAAGAAATACTAAAAGTGGGTCCCATTCCTTCTTCTTTTCCACTCCTTCTTTCATAATTCAACCCATTCACCACCACTGGCTGCCACCATCGCCACCACCGCCGGCTGCCACCATCGCCACCACCGCCGGCTGCCACCATCGCCACCACCACCGGCTGCCACCATCACTACCTTCAACGACTAATGTAGGTCCCATTCTAGCCCACATTCATCTCCGTTGATCTCTATCGCTGCCATTGCCACCACCCCAGTCCACCACTATTAGCCGCCAGCTGCAAACACTCCCAAATTCACTAGAAGGAACCATGATGTGACATAGATGAGCATAAACACATCCTCTTCAAATTTGTCACTACCTGATTTTGATTTGTTGGAAGTGAAGATATCGATCTGTTTAGAGAGATTAGACATGTAATTTGGTAGTGAAATCGCCAGAGTTGGTGAAAAACTTAACAATCATGCCTCTTCCTTCCCCAGGAGCTGTTGGATAAATGCACATGGGTTGGCTAAAGGTTTGACCATGGTACATTATGATTCAAAGATATGCCTATGACATGAATAATATATATATAAAGTCCATTTATCCTATTCGGTCACACACAAAGGCCGATCGGTAATCGTTTAATACATTTTCATAGAGAGATTAAATAATTAGACATTTTGTTAATGGTCTAAATAAATATTTATGTGTTTGTGTTTATTTAATTAATTAGTTAAATGTTTATCTAGTAATTAATTAAATGTTATTATTTATGTGTTTACTTTCTAGATGTATGTATTTATTTATCTATTAGGTTTATTGATAAATTAATATATACATATTCTAGCTG
>BJCM01006101.1:5689-19254 GCA_018326385.1 Flaveria bidentis | reverse complement strand
TGTTGGTCCGTGGTGGCGTAAAATGCGTAGTGGTAGTGGTGGCAGGGGAGTGGATAAATGTATCAGAAGGAAACATCTTTACCGGCCGATGGGATAAAACGGAAAAATATATTTGAAAGGAAAATAATAATAAAACTTGACATATGAAAGTTCTGTAATAAAGTTTAAAAATCAATGATATCATTTTTTTAAGTGGTTAAAATAAGATGTTTTAATATCTTATAAAAATAAATGAAGATTTTGAGTTTAAATCCTATTTGTGACAAACATAAAAAAGAGTTTCATTTTGATCTGTGATTTTTTTTACTTCATCCTGTGATTACTATCAGTTAGCCGTTCAATTTTTTTTTATTTTTAAATTTTAAAATTTTTTACTTGAATAGTCAGTTGATCACAATAATTAAGAAACATTCAACAAATTATCCTCACATTAGAAAAAACTTTTTAAGATTACTCCCACATCTATTTAAACCACTCTCTAATTAACACTTTTATTCTTTCAAACAGTTGAGTTATATATTGTGCATGGTTATTGCTGCCAATATGCGGGATAATTTGTAAACATGATATTTATCTTAAGTAGTTATTAGTTATTAGTTTATTACTACCAATCTTGGTGATAATCACCTCACTAGTGAGACATCATAAACTATAATGACTTGGACAATTTCAACGAAAAATAAACCCTAGTTAAAATATAGACGAGTGTGCACATAAGAAAGATAAATTAACATTCGGCACCCAAATCATTATGAGTTATGACACTTGTATCTCATGTATATCGTTTGCAATATATATTTTTTTCACAAGTATTTCATTGACAAGGTTTTAAAAGTACGTCTATATAACAATCATGCAAATTTGCTTATTTTCTCAAGCCAAGCCATTATATACGTTATTGATAACATATACATTCTTTAAGCATTATCAATCATCTTGGGTTCCAGGTGATTGTAGAGGAGCTAAAAAGCAGTAAATCCAAATGATTACTGTCTGCAATTGTAAAATCCATGCCCT
The DNA here is from genome assembly GCA_018326385.1 of Flaveria bidentis. Lineage (NCBI taxonomy): Eukaryota > Viridiplantae > Streptophyta > Magnoliopsida > Asterales > Asteraceae > Flaveria > Flaveria bidentis. Next base: position 18,237 of record BJCM01006101.1, on the reverse strand, counting down.
GTGGCTTTAATATTTACTAAATGCCACCAAAACACACCATGGTATCAGTTTAACCATCTAAAATAGTAACAAATGACATTTTTCCATCACATGTGGTGCTAGTAGGACCTTGTGGTCGATAAATTCTAAAGAGAAGAATAAAGGCTTCATGACAGTTGGTTAACGTGTCACTGTCCCAATCATTAATCATCTTATTGTCATCAGTCGTCAGTGCCAAAGTAACGGTCACCAAATTCCCCAAGACCAGGTATAACGCGAAACTCTTCATTCAAAGCAACATCGATCTCTGATGTTACTATCTTCACCGAAGGAAACCGTTTTGAAACACAATGGATTCCTTCTGGGGCCTAAGCAATATCACAAGAATGTAAGAAGTAAGAGGAATGGATTATGCATATGTAGGTGGTAATTTTGACCTGGGTATTTGTGGATTGGTTAATTGCAGTTATGATTTATCTGAAACAGGTCATCCGTCATACACTTGACTTAGAAGGAAAATGGTCAAAGTGTATTTGTAATGCCTAGAGCCTCTTAAAGTATTCTAATAAAATGCTACTAATATTTAAAGGCAAACACCTGTAACAGAAATGAACTCGTACTCTGTATATATATTTTAGCAACCAACTTCTAAACATATATAAATAAGAAACCAACATAAAATTTATTACCAATATTAGCAACCCGACTTCACTTTAACTGACTTTACCTGAAAAATGCTGATGTGGCACTGGTTGATGCCATGCCAGCTGCCATATATGCAAAATGGCTATGTGAAGACATCAGCAAGGTTTGAAAAAAAGCCACAAAAAGTTGACCACTAGTGGTTGAAAGGATTATTCATTACAATTGGTAATATAATGCAAGCGGATTGCTAAAATCAGTAATAGAAAATGAATTATTTATGTTTTGCGCCTAATTTAAGTTGGTTGCTGAAATCAAGAACATTTCTATATCATATAGTTGCCAATACTACAAATAATATAGTTTGTCAAATTATTTGACAAATCATATGTTCATAAAAAAAAGTAAGACTTTGGAAAAAAGGTGCAAAATTACCAACATTACCTGTTTTGACGTGTTACCAATCCACACAACCCATCCAATTTTCCACCTCTATTATGTAGCAAGACTATGAAACCAAACCATATTTAAACTCACCGAGATGAGATTGAGGAAGATTATGTATGATTCTGGCACTCCTTTCTGTATCAGTAGCTCAATTGCCTGATTAGCTGAATTACCTGCAAACCATACCACAAATAACAACAATGTGTTGGTGGCTTTAAGGGGCTAAAGCAGAAACGAATGTAAGTTGTTCCAAACCTAAAACCTCAACAATAACCTATTTGTCCACTGTTCATTATTACAAAACTATTAGCTTGGTCAACCTAAGACCTCAACAATAAACTATTTTAACATATTCAACCATGAAAAAAAAAACAAAGAGTGAACTAATATAATCCTTATCATGTAGATAAGAAAAGCAGAGAAAAATATATCTACTAACCCGTAGCAAGAACTGGGTCAAGGAGAAGCACATGTCTTTCTGAAATGTCTTTTGGGAGCTTTTCATAGATAAGCTGCACAGATGATATATTGTTTTTTAGCTAGTTAATAATATTATCATGTAAATGTCAAAGCAAAAGCTAAAAATATAAAAGGTGGATTTATCAACCAATAATACACGGCAGATATTTACCTGCTTTCCATTGTCACCATCACGGTGGATAAGGATTTTTCCAATTTTTATGCCTTTACAACATGCGCGCAATGCATTTTCCATACTTTCACCACTGTAAAAAACAAATTAGGGATTCACAGGTTACTGGATTGCATTGACAATCAAGCCAACACCCAAACACTCAGCTCTTCAATTTGTGAAATGGAAATCATTTTCTCACAAAATAGTTCATTGAAACACTATTCACCGTCGATATAACTTGAACACGTGTAACTTGGATCAATGTATACTCAGTTTTGATTTCTAACAGCCTTGTATAACGGATGATAGGTAATTGACATTGTGGCTTTGCAAAAAATCATGTTGAAAAGTTCTAGATGACAAGTCAATGGAACTCCCAAAACTCTCCCTTACAGGCTGCATATTATCAAGTCATTTGATGTTCTGGATATTAAAATATATGTTAGCATGGTTTAGTCATCACAGAAGTTATGTGATACAGTACCAATAAAAATGTATTCTAGAAGGGGTAAAAAGCGGGTCGGAGCAGAGGTGTTGGAGCAGTTTAATTTGGTATTTGGATCTACTTTGGATCCGCTTGAACATGGGTATAAAGAAGGCGAGAATATGAAAGAGTGGGGGGCAGTTTTCAAACTGATGAAAGCTGAAGCAGGAGCAATTATTAAGCAGGAAGCTGAATAGCAAGAGAAGTTACAAATAAATTCTAGTTTAAAGGCAGGCTTTAGTTAGTATATGTTTCATGTTCTTATTTTCTTAAAAAAAAGTCTTTGTACTTGTATTGGAGATTACCCATCTCGAACAGGGTTATTTTCTTTCAGTTTTAAGTAAAGCAAGCCTGCTGAATTTTGAGTTACTATCATTATGTTACTTCAAATTATAAGAAAGATTTCATTTCTCCATGAATAATGATACAAAAATAACGTAATCATATATGCATGTACAGAATTTTGCCATATACTGAGATGTTGTCAAGAACATTCCAGGTAGAGGTGTAGATTAATGAGATAATCAAGGCATCATCCTTAAAAACCCTAGAAAACTACAAACCATAAGATCATAAAAGCTCAAAAACCGCCTACTGTGCCTAGAAATAAACAAATCGCCACATTAGTAATTCATTCAAATGGATCCAATAAAAACAGCTAGCTGAAAGTAAAATGGATCAAATGCGTTGAAAGTGGTCCTAACCGTATTTTTAATGCTTGAGCCCTCCTAGATCTTTTCTTTTAAGAACATATTACTACTACTACTATTGTTATAATTATTATTATTGTAATACAAATAAAATTACAAAAATCATAATAGAGTTTGAACAATATGAAAGCTGCCAGGGTTCAAGTCCTTGGAGTGGTAAAAGGAAACCTCAGAATCAGAAAAAATATCTTGTTAGGCCTAGGGAGATACCTGGCCCAACCAGTGTGGCAGGCAACTTGGTAAGCTCGATTTATTTTCATGTTATAGACTACAGGCTGTCTGGTGTGGGCCACTTAAGGTTTACTGGAACTCAAACTTTTGGACAATAACACCGTGCCTGTAGTAATAGTTTACCTACTTATATATGTGGACAGAAAGATGTTTGCTGACCAACCCAACCCAAAACTGTTTTTACTTGTTACCTAGTCTGTTGAACCCCGCCCATTTTGCCACCTCTTGATAGTATCCAACTATGAAGTACACAGAAACCATTCAGGTGAATAATAAAGCATGCCCTTTACGATAAGTCGATAAGAAGAAGCACAAGCACTTACATATAAAAGCATTTATGATAAGTTGATAACACATCTTTTAATACTTGAGAATTACTCACCTTCGAACAATTGAGACACCACACAGTTTTTTGCAAAAGTCAACTCCACTATATACCGATCCTGAAACAACAGTAACTTGTCAATGATATTCAGGCAACTATTTGCAAGTGGAAAACTACTTTTTCTTTGCTCATGCAAGTTCATCTTCTTTTAATGATTTCTAGCAGTTAGTTATGCAAAATAATATTAACAGGTGATGCATGACAACATATAGGCAATAAATTCAAGCAACTTAAGTAATTCTATAAACAAATCAGTAAACCACACCTGTTGGAGTAGTCACCTGCATCTCAGTAAATGGTAAGTGACCAAGTCCATGCTCCACAACCTGGGACCATTCTCAAAATAATTACCAAGATTTAATACTAATAATTCTAGTGTTCCCGACATCGACTATTAGATTCTTAAAAACTCATAAAGGGTAGAAAGGATGTACCAATCGAATTAGCCGATCTGAATAAAATACAAAATCATGTTTCGATATATCTTTATCTCGAATTAAAGTGTGCATGCCTCGAATCTGTGAGACAGATCTTAGATCAATGTACATATCTTATTATTAAAACATAATTATCAGAATAATTTTGCTTATCCATATGTCATGTCCCATTAATGGTGATAAGAAACTAGCTAAAGAGAATACCTGGAACGTCGACTGAATTACATATATGTTGGGATAAATTTTGCAAAGGTCATGTTGACCAAGCTTTGTTCGTATATGTTGCACTATCAAGTCTATAGCCACATGATTATCGCCTCCTCGTGGTATGATGACATCAGCATACTTTTTTGAGGGAAGAACAAAATCATCGAAAGCAGGTTTAACAAACTTTGCATACTGCATATGTAAGAAGAAAGTGCCATTCAACACAGAGTTTCATAGGATGAGTATTTTTGTCAGTCAAAACTTATTATAAAACATTGATTCTGCCTCCTTTATAATCATATATTTATATTAGAACCCAAACAAAATGTTAATGACCTCAATCGATTTCCGAAAAGATGTTCTGCATTTCGGCACAATTTCTGCTTACTCCCTTAGTGATAACTGATAAAAGTGTTTTTCTAACAAAAGTGACTTGCCAAAATGCCTAGCATGCCCCTTAATAAAACGAAAGTAAAGGTGGCTCCGGGGCCTAGGTCAAGGCTACTAATTTCAATAAACAGTTAAATAGATGGGGAAGTAAAACTAGGATTTAGTAAGAACTTACAAAAATGAAATGTTGCACCATTTGGAGATTAGCAAAAAAATGAACCGCCTTGTTTTTTGTTCTAGGAAGATGGAATAATAAAGAGGAAATGATTTTGACGAATATTACTTTACTATCAATGTATATTTAAAACCTCCGAAATACCCACTTCTAGAGTATAATATGATTTCATCACTTACCAATATATCAACGTATATGGTCCTATATTCCAGATAAAAAAAAGATAAACGAAGTGAGCCGTTTGTTCATGTGAACATAAAATTTATCTACCACACACACTGTAAAGCTTTAGGTGAATTGAGTATTTATCACCGTTTAAGAAACATTTTTTTTGTGGGGTTTTAGTCAGAACTAGATGATCAATGAACCTCAAGAAAACTACTCTCTTGAGAAATTTAGAGAGTAAAAAACTTACCTGCTCAAGCACAGAATTTACATCCCTGCCCCTCTCAACTGTGTCTCTCCTTATTCTACGAGCAAGTCTAACATCAGCATCTAGTACGAATATAGATCAACAAATAAAGAAATAAGACATGTTCGTTAGGGCAATGAATAGTACTTGGAACAAAAAGTATAAGTTCACCATAATTTGGTTAGTAATGAGGTCAACAAAATGGTAGTTTTTTATGTAAACTATACTAGTATATGGTAAGTGAAATAAAGCTAGATATATCAAAATAAACACAATTCCTTTTCATGACTCATTGATACTTGAATCAGGCTTAAGATGGAAATGGGAACATGGATCGAACAGTACTCACTGCAACCATTTAATGAAATTTAAGAATATAGGATGACTTCATTCATACACAGACTGAAATAGTAAAAGCTCCAAATAAATGCAGTAACAAGCAATAGAATAAAAACTAAAGAATATGCACCTGTGTCTACAAATATCTTCATATTCATCAAGTCACGAACTCTTTGGTCATGGAAGACCAGTATTCCCTCCAATATAATTACATCAGATGCATTAACCTGAACAAGCACACCAAAATAAGTTAAAAAGGTAATTCTCAACAATAAGATTTTGGTAAATTGACAATCGTGTACAATTGTACACATATACAATAGAATTCAGAATTACCACTCCCAAATCCTTGGTTTTCTTCATAGCCAACCCACCTCACCCCACATTTCTCAAGCCTCCAAACTCTCTGGTTTAGTCAACAATTAACACGTACTAGCAACTCTTAAGTTATTATAATAACTATTATAACTCAGATAAGAAGAAAATATGCTTGTGCTAACAATAAGAATGGAAAAGTAGTACTAATGTGTAACATATAGTAAAATATTAATGTATGAGCTGCATTATTTTCTAGAGGCATGAAACTTCACACTTCATGTAACTATACGCCCTACGTTTTAGTTAACCACCACCAGTTTCAGGTACAAACAAAAGACAAAATTCTACAATCAACAACTTTGAGGGGTTTAATACATGCAGTTCATATGTATACCATATTAAAGTAGGAAAATGCATACTACTAAGATTCAGCAATCAACAACTTTAAATGGATTTAAAACTATTTAATACATTTTGCTATGAACAACGATGAACATTAACGACAGTCTTCTTTAACAAGGAAAAAGAAATATCTTCTTTAATGACAATCTTCTTTAACAAGGAAAGCTTCTATGAAATAAGAAATATCTCTCCACTTAGGAAGTCAAGAAAAAAGAAATCACCCTTACTGTAATAGAATAAGATGTGTTTCACAACGCTTATGGCCTTATTCAGTCCAAACAATGGAAAATAACATTGGAGGGTACAAACTTAACAAAATACTTAAAAATTAACAGTCAACAGTGACATATACAAGACTTTTCAGGTCAGCTAAAGCAACTCAGCAACATTGACAACTTTACTCCAATCAATACAGCAAATTTAAAGACGGGTACCTGGCGGAAGGATTCAGAACATCTTCTGTGGTTTTTAAAATCATATATTGGAAGATGTACTGAGTTTCCTTGTCTGAGTTTTTCAATGCACTCTAACATCTGCTCTGTGTCAAAAGCATCTACAACAACAAGAAATTTTAATTTTACAACATGAGGCAGCAGCATTCCAGATGACAATACTGAAAGTGACAGCTTAGATTGATAAGAACATTACCAGGGTGATCAAAATTATACTCGTGGACATGTTCGGATTCTTCAGCAGTTAACCCACGATAAAATGAATCCTAATAACAGGCAGAAGAGACATATTAGCAAACTCCAACGATAATTTTCATTCAGATATAGAAGTTTTCTATTTGAAACAAAGAAATAATCATAAAGTAAAAACTACATAAAAATTAAAAACACTCCGATACATAACCTAATCAAAGTACCTAGACGATAGTAATCTTGTATCCAGCAAGACTAGCATCTAGCAAGTGCCACATCATGACAGGCAATGTAAGCTTCTAAATATTTTTAGGCTTCCTAACATGATATTTGCAAAACCTATGTAAAATTAAGAGAGCACACTAGTGCTCAACCACTCATTTATTAATAATGTTTTCTAGCATTTACAATTACAACTTTGATCGGCCTGAAATGCAAAACACAGATGTAAAACCCTTTGAAGGAACCATTAGCAGATACGTTCCACATCAAATATGTGCATATAACAGAGCCGTCTTCTACAGGTAATGCCCCTCACTGTCATAAGCTAGATGACACACCGACCTCCAATGGGACATAAAAACGGTAATAATAACAATAATGAACTCATTGGTCCGCATAACCAGTACGCTAAAGCTTAAACTCCCTAAACATTAAACAGAACCTTGATTACATACCTATCACTTGAAAAACTACTGTACTGAACTACCTAATCTCACAATCCAACAAAGTATCAATATTCACAAGGTTAACAACAACACATACAGATAACAGACCTGATTGACAAGAACAACACGATGATCATGAAGCTGCTGAATAATCATGTCACAAACCGTCGTCTTACCGGAAGCAGTACCACCAGAAACCCCTAAAAAACATCTCAACATAAGCAATAAAGCAATAAAAAACATCTCAACACACAAACTAGTAACCACTGATCGACCGATCAATTCAATAATCATTTTAACAAATGTGAAGAATGATAAACTCGTAAACATACCGATGACGAACGGCTGTTTGATTGAGTCGGTAAGTGTGGAGGACGAAGGAGATCTTGAAGATGAAAGGTATTGAGTGTCGAGATGTAGGCCGGAGAAATGAGGACCGGAGGCTGCCTCCATCACGTAGTCTATCGCCGTCGTGTGCTCCGGCATCGTTGATCGGAAAATCTGAAAGTGGTGCCGGCGTTTAGTAGAGCTGTTGAAGAGTGAGTGAAAAGAGAGTTTTTGCGTTGCGCGTAAGCTGTAATCGACAATATATACAAGGCATATTCCGGGATCTGACACGGGAAAACATCGAGGCCCGGGCTAAAATGCTACATTACACAAACAAACGTGTCTTAATAACATGTATTTATTTATTTTATTTTTTTATCTCTCTTCGTAAATACATGTAGATATAGATACATAGAGAGACAGAGACACTAATAATTTTTAACTTAATTGATTAAAGTATGATATAAAAAATAATTCAAAATAACAATAAAAAGTTCTAAGTCTTAGTATAAATAAAAATACTCATGGTTGAGATATAAAGTTCTTTTAGTTATAAGTTTCTTACTAAATTGGTTGGGGTGAGGTTTCGGTTAAAAAACAAATAGAATTATCTGATTAATATAGCATGTATCATACGAAACAATATTGTATATTTATCATTAAAGAATAATATTTTATTTAGTTTTTAGAATCGTGTAGACAAAATCAATATTATCATAACCATAATGAACTCAACCAAACCGGTTGACCTGGCTAGATTGAAAACCAGACACATAACCAATCATTTGTAGTTCAATTTATTTTTTCTTTTACCTTATTTTCTTACCATACAGAAACCATCCAATGATTTATATGTTCTTGTAACATTTTTTATTTTATTTATTTAAGACTTCATAAGTGATTTCTTTCCTTACAAAAATAATAATATATTGTTGTATTTTTTTATAATTTTTGACGGAACATACCAGTAGTCATTTTTTAATGTTTGTAAAGCAATAAAAAAATCGGTTAATGACTTTGGGAGTTGGACAATTATATTTTGATTAATAGTTACTTTTATCACGAGAAAGAATAGTATTTATCTTATGTAACTTTAGTTTATTCGGAAAGGATCTCATTCAAATTGTTTGATTCCACACAATCTTTACATAACAAACTTCAAAACCGCTTATAATTTTGTTTTATGTCCTAACATTGAAATATTTTGCATGGATGTAATCTTTGGTCATTTTCTCACATGAATGTGATGGGTGGTCATTCTCTAATGATCTTATTCAAGTTGTTAAATGTTCCTTAAATCACTTTCAAACACAAATTAATCCCTCATAGCATGATCAAAGAAACAAAACAAGACCTAATTAGAATCACTCACGATCAGTTTGATTTTCTTCTATGTTCTATAAACAAAAAATAATATCTTGATAATGGTCATGGATGATGGATGTGGCATTTGGTCTTTCTCATGTGAATGTAGTGTTTGATCATTAGCTAACGATCTTATTCAAATCATTTAATATCACATAACAATATTCAGATTTCACATTCACATACTCTTATCACATGATATAAGTAAAACGACACCGGTTATAATCATCCATATTCAGTTTTGTTCTATTCTACGTTCTATATTTTTTAAACCAAAAGTTTCACATACGTGGTTCATAGTCTAAGTTTGCTTCCTTCCCAATGCATACACGCGATCATATCTAATAATTAGAAAATAAATACGGTATACTTGTCCTTACATAATCATTAGATATCAAATATTACAACTTCTCATATCTATACATTTCTCGATTAAAGTTCTTAAACCGATTTATAACCGAGCACCATAGTTACATTCAGGGTTTAAGGTTTAGGTTTACGGTCATAATTATTTTCTTGTTACTTCCGTTTGTTGATGAGTTACAGGCCTACAACTAGAAAGCACTCGCGGTAAGCACCCAGGAACCCGAACAATGTCCACCCACCTATCCCTCTTCGGCTCTAACACGCCACCACGAACCGCCACCGGTTCAAGGCTCCCCGCCACCCCATTCTCATCGGCAGCCTCACTGCGATCCTCATCACAGTCACGATTCTCTCTTCGACTCTCACAGAACAGTTCATAAAGTCTCTTGCTCTTCTTTACTGGACTTGTAGATGGTTGAGATACTGTCATAGTTGTAGGCTTGTGGTCATCAATAGCAGATGCACCACCGCTTATTGGCGGAGATGTGGCGGAGAAGTGGTGGTGCACCGGTGTATTGCCTCTTGATGGTGTAAATTCTGCAAATACATCAATTCAATGTAAACACAAAATAACAACAATACGTATACAACATAAAATTTGAATTTTAATAGAAGTAAACAGTTGATCAATGATCATAAAATCATACCTCCATTGACACTCATGAATTCAGATTCACAATCGGATTCTAACCATGCTTGCGAATCGAAAAACATCTCCTCTTTGCTACCTGCAAATAAGAACAACACATTGAAAAGCTCAATAGACCCACTAAACAACTAAAAGATCAACTGAATAATCAAATAAATGAATAAATCAAAAACAATTCAATAGACCCACCAAACAGTTATATAGAATCAATTAAACGACTCTACTATTTCTTATTTCTACACCGAAAATTAACCCGATGAACAAAAACCCATTTCGTCAAAAGCTTAACGCTACCAAAAATCTCAATTTAACCAAACAAAAACCCCAAAAAAACATAATAATCACGAGAATTAGCAAAAACGATACCAAAATCGCGAGAATTAGTGGTTGAATGAAGAGGAGGCAACTGAGGTTTAACAGCAACATTGCCATCGATGATCGGAAGATTTTCTTTAATAGGGGAATTCTCGATCACAGTGTGAATATCGCGTTTCTGATCAGACCCAAATGATCTGTGCACCTTCGTTGAAGATGATTTGTGATGCGATGAAACACAGGCGCCCATATTGCGTAATTTCGATTGCAACAATTGTTCAACCAAATATCACATAATGATTTTGTGCGATTGTGAAGGAATCAAAGTGGTAAAACACAACGAGTGGATGTGTGAAGTGGAAAGGATAATGAGGGGAAATAGGAGTGGAAAAATTGATTGATTGCCAAGTGTTTGGTGGTGTTCTTGGCTCATTTTAGCAGCATTGAGTGGATTTCAAATTTGGCTGCTTTTGTTTATAAAGCAAACAGCCAAAATACTGAAAACACCAACTTGGTGTTTTATGAGAGATTTTTTTTTGTATAAAATTACTCTATTTAACTTGATGTATATTTGGAGAGAATTTTGTATTTGATTTTTCACTCGATTTCCCTTTGATAATTATTAGCGATATACGGAAATGATAACGTACTTATAAGGGAAAATCAAGTATAATACAAGTGCAATTTATGATTTACCTTACAGTTAATTTTAATTTTGTTTTTTAAGGTTTGATAAAGTTAATTATTTTTCTTCAAAATATTAAAAATATTAATTTACATCCAAAAGTTTTATAATTTATTTTAATTTTAATCCACAAGTTTTATTATTTTGGATTTAAATTGAAATAATAATAAAATTGTTGGATTGAAATTGAAATAACTTTTGAATGTCAATTGATATTTTCTAATATTTGAAAGAAAATAGTTATTTTTGTCAAACTGTAAGGAGCAAAACCGAACTTATCAAAGCCTCATAGGGTATTAGCCCAATGTTATCAATGTTTTCGAAATTGTGTCTATCTTTAAATGAATGAGAGTTCAAGTCCTAATATACATAGATGTGTATTTAGGGGTAGTTTATTAGGTTTGAGAAGTCACATTTAAAAAAATAACATTGGTTAAATAAATGTCATTGTGGTATATTTTAATTATTATATTTTTCTTATTTTTTCAAATAAGAATTGAAAATGTGTTTAGAATAGGTATTATGAAAAATAGGTTGATGTATCAGATCATAATAAACAAATAAACGCATAAATTATTTAGCAAGTAACTTTGAATGTTTTATGATAGTGTTTGGTCAAAAATCAAATTTGGGTATGGGTATATGTTCTATATTATGCACAGTGGAATACTTAACTAATGTGCAATTTTTGTATATTCGGATGGATGTTGTGCAACAAATGAGTTGAACGTGTTCACATAAGAATGAGCGGATTTGAGTTTCGATGATCAAATAGTCGTACGAATAAAAATTAGAGTGAAACACGTCTATCTAGCTCTAGTAATTCAAATGTTACGATGATAAAAGAAAAATATACGAATTCTAGCTTCTTTAGTCGAATATGTTTGCCATTCTCAAAGATGTTTTGATTTATTTCAAGATTGACCTACTTTAGTTCTGGTCCTAACAATAAGACTTTTGATTTTCTTGCATTCAAAAAATATATTTTTAGTAAATCTTATATTTAAAATTCTGTTTAAGTTAATGTCATGCACTTATGCCTCAACTGAAAAGTCTTATGGCTTTGATTTAAAATTTTAAGGAAATTTAAGTTCGTTTTATTGAATTTATGAATTTAGGCTGAAAATGATAAAAAATAAAGGAATCATCCTCATTAAAAATTTTCCAGATCTCTCTCATACTAAATAATTAATAATATTATTTAATATTTTTTTAGATTTAATAAATTATGAAAAAGATCTTTTTGTTAATGTAATTTCTAAAAATATAAACTTTTTATAAGATGATAATTTTTTCTAAAGCATAATTTTTTTTAAAAATGTATATTTAAAACAATA
>BJCM01006087.1:0-21076 GCA_018326385.1 Flaveria bidentis | reverse complement strand
TGTGTGTATGTATGTATCTATGTATATATATGTATTTATATAGGGTAAAGTTTTTTTGTTAACCATTGTTTATTGTAGAATCTTGTTAGATAAAACGTAATGAACTCTTATACTATAATTATGTTGTAAGAACCGGTGTAACCAATACTTACACCATGCCACATCACCAATGTAATTATTTTCCTTCCTATTTTAAAAGTTTCTTAAGGTTTTTGTATAATATTACTATGTTAGTTCTCGTGTATTACACGGAATAAATAAATAAAATATTAAATAATTAGTAATGAAAGTTTATGCATTATAAAGTCATGGTTAAAAACAAAATATGATTATAAGTACGTATAAATAACTATTTTAAGTAAATAAGCAATAATCTATTTTTCATAAACTTTGTTTTATCAAAAAAATTGTCATTTTTAAATATTTCAAAAAAGAAAAATGATTTTTAAAGAAAAAGTTCGTTGTATTATGTGTTTTATAAAAAAGTTCGTTGTATTATGTGTTCACAGTAGATGGTCATTTGGTTCGGCGCAGTGCATACTTGTTTGATATTTGAAAACTGAAAACTGATGACTAAAAAGTCATGCACTATGTTTGACCACTATTTGTAGAGCGGATGAACATTTGTTCATACACTATGGATAGTTTGAAAAATTGTTTTGTTATTCATAACGAATGAACAATTATTCATACGTTGTGTACACTTTGAATGATATCTATACTTTTGCAATAGATGATTTATTTTCATGCTCTATGAACCCCTTTGTGTGATTGTGTGAGTGTTTACAACTCATGTTTACTTGTGAGCATAAACTATATACACTTGCACTGTTTCAACAATGGATGACTAATGACAATCATACGTTGTAGAATGTTACTGTGTTCACAACGGATGTTTTAGAAACATCATGTGCTATAAACACTTGGTGTAATTTGAGTGATAATGGTTTACTGTATCTATAATGGATGTATGATTATATGTCCATTGTGTCAACAATTGAGGTATTTTAAGAAAAAATTGTTTTGAAAACTTTGTTCACAAGCTAGGTAACTTAATACATATGCTATGGAAAATTAATTTTCTAACTTTTTGGAAAATTGTTTCAAAATTTGAATGTTTGTTAAAATTATATATTTTTAACATAATCTATTTATGGATGATAAAATATCACTCACAAGCAACATTGTGAATGTATACGTGTCAAACTACTATGTTTGAGTGTTGGCTTGACATGGCTTTATGAAAACTTCAAAACTTTTAAAATTGAATGATTATACACATGTTTTATTGATTTTGCTATTTCCATGTTTATATTTCTCCCGTTAAACTTTGCGCATTTTATAAAAAGTTTAAAAGGATTATTTGTATGATGTCCTTGGTTAGATAGATAAACTTCACCTAACTAAGAATGAATGTTTTGCTTGCTTGGAAATGAATCATTTGCACATGTCATGTGATCATACTACTCATAAATCCACATTTAGAGGTTTGAATGATTTTGAGAATAGACATAGACTAATACAGTGTTGATTGTAGATATTATTGCCCTCTTAAATCCATGCATGGTATTAATCATTGATTTAAACAATGAGTGATTTATCATGTTTTGGGTGTATTGATATGAGTTGTATGTACCTCCACACCTGATTGTATGTTAAGATCAATACTCCTTAAAATATGCTAGAAAGCGTTTTCAATACTTATGACCTAGCTACATAGGAGTATAAATGTGTAATTTGATCCTTTTTGTTTGATCCACATATGGATTCTTTTCAATTCATTTTAGAAGGTGGTCCACTTTAGGATTCTTCTAATTCATTCACTTGGAATTTAGCTAAAAGAAATTATTGATTGTTAATCCAAGAAGGATATGTTCTTTTTTGGGAATATTTTTGGATTAAAAGGTAGATCTTTCAGGTATGTCCTTAGCACTGTTGGATCTTATATGCCCAAGACACATACAAGATTGATGTGGTTAGTATATTATGATCCAAGTCGGGTCATACCCAATAGCAAGCTATACAAAGACCAATAAATGATTATTTGATGATGAGATCATACAAATAAATATTAACGCCAATTTAGAAAATGGGTTTTCTAAAACGTTGCTTTGTAATAGAACAACATTATATGGATAATTTTTTCATGAGAAATTATTTGTTTCATTATTTAAGTGAGTTAAATAATAACAAATAAAAGTGTGTTAATGTTATAAAATTAAAACAGGTTTTAATTTTATAAAGTAATGGGTTAAGAGTGTAACATTTTATAAAAATTAAAATGGGGGAACCCATTTTAATTGATGATTTTGGCCGCCCAACAGGGCTTCTGTTCTTGTTTTAGTCTTTGTCTTTGGAAGACTTAAGGACACTTCGAACACTCTTCTCTCTGACACACACTTTCTCTTACAGACACACATTGCAAAACTCTCTCCAAGGAGGCTGAAATTTTCGCATTCAATGAAGAACAAAGCTGAAATTTTCGGACTTTTAGGGAGCAAAGGAAGAGAGTTCTTTGGTGTTGCTCTCCTAACAAGCTTGGTGTTTAGAAGGGCTTGTGGGTATACAGCTTGAGGTCTTCTCTTTTGGAGGCTACACATTCAAGAACATCATCACCATCATATTATCCATCTACAACATTTTGTTCAAGAAAGGTTGTTTCAATGAACACCCTATGGTTGTTTTTATGGTTTGATAGCATACTATTTCACACATACATATATATATATATGATCCTTATTCTTGGGCTTTGTTTATGCTTTAAAGTGGTGAAAATTTCAGATTGTAAACATCATGGTTAAACCTTATATCCGCTGCGTTTTATAGTTTAAATGGTTAAACTAACTTTGATTTACATGTTACAAAACCCAACAATTTGCATCCCTCATATTTGTTCATTTTAACTACTTGATCCTTCCAGTTTCAAAATTTTCATTCGGCCCCTGACGTTTCATTTTTATATCCATTTTTATCAAAAGGCTATAACGTCCCTAAAAATTGAAATTTAAATTAAAAAAAATGTAGGACCCCACATCTTCTTCAGGTGTTGAAGAAGAACTCCAAATTGATCCCCAAGCCCCAATCCTATTACACCCACCTTTCTTCAGGTGGAGAAGAAGAACTCCGTCGTGACACACAACGTTGCAGCCGAGTAAAACCATCTTACAGTTAATGACGAACGTGAAGCACACGCT
This sequence comes from Flaveria bidentis, assembly GCA_018326385.1. Classification (NCBI taxonomy): domain Eukaryota; kingdom Viridiplantae; phylum Streptophyta; class Magnoliopsida; order Asterales; family Asteraceae; genus Flaveria; species Flaveria bidentis. The sequence goes on along the minus strand of BJCM01006087.1, from coordinate 17,882 downwards.
CCGGAGCCCAATCGCCGTCAAGAAGCGGTAGCCGTAGACAATGGAGTAGATGGCAGTGGTCAACAAGATCCCCAAAATTTGATACGATTAGGAGAATTGGAGCCACAAGAACCACATGAGGATGAGGATCGAATGGTTAAAGAGGCGGAAGAACGAGAGGCTCCGGCGACAAAGGACGGCGAAGAAGGTGCGGTGGGTGTGGAGGAAGCGGGTCACGTAGAAGATGTAGGACAAGAAGATGACCCGACCGAAGGGGCGAGTGCCCAAGGGGAAGAAGAGGAACCATTGGAGCGGGGTGGTGTGGGTTCGGCGCCAGAACCACCGCGTGTAGGGTGGGGATGGGGCCTAGGGGGATGGGGCGGCGGTGGTAAAGGTGAAGGTGGAGGACGACGGAGAGAACGATGTACGTCACGATGGAGGTGAAGTGGAAGGATCACGTGGAGCCCCATGATTGGGTGTGGCTGCACCGAAAATTCACGATTTCATGGTACTCCGATAGGTAATAAACCATCGTTTTGGGCTCATCGTCCTGCTGGAACACCGATGTGTGGCGGTGGCCGGTGGTTTCTGGTGGTTGCTGGCAGCAATTCAACAAGGTTAAACTTATTAAGGAGGTGGTTAATGGATTGTGACTCGTGAGGAGGAACAGGGTTAAGTGGTTAAGTTTGTTTGCCGGTTGTGACCTACCGCTCCCCACAAAACATCGGATTGGTGGTGATAAAGAAGGTTGTTGTGGTTGTGATTGGTACCTATGGGAAGTTGTGGTGGTGACCGAGTGGTTGTGGCGGTGGTGACGGGGTTGTTGTGGTGGTGATCGAGTGGTTGTGGCGATGTGATAAGGTTATTGTGGTGGTGACCGGATTGTTGTGTTGGCGGCGGGGTGGTTGTGGTGGTGGTGATGGGGCTGTCATGGTGATGACCGGGTGGTTATGGTGGTGGTGATGGGGGTGGTTGTGGTGGTGGTGATTTTAAGAAGATGATGTTGATGGACAGGATCCACAAGATTTTTTATATGTACTTTAATTTTAATGGAAGTTTTGTCATGAAACGTGAGGGGCCGGATGACAATTTTGAAACCGTAGGGATGCAAGTGGTTAAAATGAACAAACATTACGGATGCAAATGGACATTTACTCAAATTTATATATACCTAATAGTTCAAGAAATAAATCAACTATACTATTTATAACTTTTTTTATCTAAATAGTTTCATTTTCAGACATTCGTTTTAGTATTTTTTATTAAAAAATTAATTTTTTTATTAAAATCTTGTTTTTTTAAACTATGATTTTTAATTATTTTGGTTGTTTTAATAAAATGATTTAAAATATTATGTTCATGCAGCTCTGCAGGACCCTTGCTGGGTCGAATCGATGCAATTAGAGCTCTAACAATTCAGAAAACTCAATGTGTGGACTCTGGTCCATCTTTCACCAAACAAAGGCTCAATTGGCACGAAATGGGTTTTAAAAACAAACCCGATGATCGTGGCATTATGGTGCGAAACAAATCAAGATTGGTGGTGCAAGGATTCCCTCAAGAAGAAGGGATTGACTATACCAAAGTTTTTGCTCATGTCGCCCATCTTGAAGCAATAAGAATTTTTCAGGCTCATGCTGCTCATAAAGAGTACAAGGTCTGTCAGATGGATGTCAAATGTGCCTTCCTTTATGGAGACATTGACGAGGAGATATATGTGTGTCAACCACGAGGTTTTAAGGATCTCGATTTCCCTAACAAAGTTTATAAGCTTGACAAATCTCTTTATGGTCTTCATCAGGCACCTCAAATCTAGTATGAGACCCTAGCACAATGTCTCTTAAGCAATGTATTCTGTCGTGGAACCATTGATATGACTCTATTCAAGAGGGAAGTGATCGGTGAAATGCTGATTGTCCAAGTTTATGTTGATGATATTATTTTTGGCTCTACCAATTCATAATTGTGTCGGGAGTTCGAGGAGGTGATGCGTAGTCGCTTTGAAATGAGCATGACGGTGGAGATGTACTATTTCCTTGGGCTATTGGTGGAACAAAAGCCAGAGAGTATTCTCATTCATCATGAGAAGTATGTTAATGAAATTTTGAAGAAATTCAAGATGCATGAAACTTCTCCTAAAATGACTCCTTCTACTGCTCAAACATTCCTCACTCCTGACGAAAATGAGAAATTTATAGATCCTCATCTCTTTAGATCTATGATCGGTTCCCTTATGTATCTTACATCAAGTAATCCCCATATCACTTTTGCTATAGGATATTGTGCTCAATACCAATCTGCCCCGAAAGAGTCTCATGAAAAGGCTGTAAAAAGATTTTTTTCGTTACCTTAAAGGTTCTTCTCATTTAGGTCTTTGGTATCTTTATGGTGGGAATTTTGATTAACATGCTTATTCTAAAAGTGATTCTAATTGTTGTAGGTTAAATAGAAAATCGGTCACCGGAGGAAGTCAATACTTGGGCAATTGTCTAGTTTCATAGCAAAGCAAGAAACAGACCACTGTTTTCTCTCTACAGGAGAAGCAAAATACATTGCTGCCTCTAGTTGCTCTTCACAAGTTCTATGGATACAACACCAAATGATTGACTATGGGATCAACTTTCTCCATAGATCATTGTTTTGTGACAACGAAGCATCCATTGGGATTGCTAAGAATCCTATTCATCATTCTCGAACCAAGCACATTAAGACACGGGTTCAAGCAATCTGTGATGCTCAGGAAAAGGGTTTTATTGATTTTATTGCCATTAACATAAAAAATCAAAAAGCAGATTTTTTCACAAAAACATTTTATAAACATCGCTTTTATGAATTGATCTCTATGCTTGGTGTAATATCATTTTAAATCTCTTTTTCTTTAAACTTGTTGATTGCTTTGTTATAAAAAATAAATAATAATAATAATAATAATAATAATAATAATAATAATAATATTATTATTATTATTATTAATATTAATAATATAAAATTGAAATTCCAACATCTTTCTGAGGTGTAGAAATTTAGGGGGAGAGTAAGTAAATAAAAATAAAAAGTGATTTGGGAACTTGAGTCGAGATGATGGGAAATGATTGTATATCTTCTCGATATGCTTGTTTATGCAAGACTTGCATTTAAAATAAGAAATGATAGTAATTCATGTTGTTATGTGATTCACATCTAATTTTTAATGCGTAAATAATAAAAAAACAAATAGATTCTTTAATGATATGCTTGATAGACTCATCCTGAAGAATAAAGTAGAGAACAACATAATGATTTAAATTAAAATAGATGCTTAAGGATGTCTGCTTTTACACAATCATTTTGGCCTGTACGAAAACTAAGTCCCGACAAAAATTGGATTCAGAATCGATATTTCATCCACCATGATACAATTCATATAAGTCATATCTCTGTGCATAGTTTGGTGTATTTATGTGTCTCGTGATTGTGCTAATATCCTCTACTATATGGAAGTACTAACCTGAAGTGATGATCTCCTTTGCTATACGATAGTACTAACCTACAACTCTCATCGACACATGATTTAATGATCATCTTCTTTGTTATACGTGAGTATAGACCTGGAGGTCTCACAATTTTTGTCTAAGTAGTGTCAAATCATCTAAACGATGAATTCAACACAAAAGTAATATTCTGTTCATAATCACTTTCACATTAATACACACTCCTCGCTCTTTAAAGATCGTAACAAAATTCAAGAAATCCTGAGGTTGGGTGAGGGTTTTTGCCAAATGATTGTGGGGTCCTAGCATTGTAAAGTATCTAATGAAACCTTAACGAATCATTTGATGCTTATTGAAAAAGATAGGGCTTGGGTTTAAGTGGATAAACATATCAGCAATGGTATTTGATCTATTTGAGAATTTCAAAAATCATTCATAGACTGTGATTAGATTCAGTTTTCAGTATATTGCTTGTCCATGATTAATTTCATCTTTGTGCTAAAGTATATCCTGAGGATGTGATCTCATGATTGATTCAGTTCTCGGTCTTAATAAAATGTAATAAATTTTTCTTTATTTCTCTTAAAATCTTTTATGTTCAGCGAAATTATCTTTCGCAGACAGTTTCGCAAGGCGAAATTGCAGTTTTTTTTGGTACTTTCAATCATTGCGAAGTCAATTTAGATTAGCGTTTCGCTTGGAGAAATTGTAGCTTCGCCTGTCGAAACTGGAGCTTCGCCCGGTGAAACTCCAGTTTCGTTGTATGCCAAACTATTTTCTATTTAACTCATATTGCGAAATTACTTTCTCATTTTCGCACAATCGAAGGTTTAGACTTCTTAGGGTTGTTCCGTGACCTCCGTGTGCGAATTTGACATACTGTGATTTTGTTGTTGATTGATCATTGTATCTTGCTCGCAAGTGAGTTTCAAACTTAGAACCATAACTTAATCATGTTAATCTACAACATTGCGGGTCTATTTGATCGAGACTCTTCAGTACCTTTGCAGTTCTTACTGCAAAAGTACTAATAGTCTAGCGAAACTAAACGAAAGTTCATGATTTTTTTAGCGAAATTGTGAGGTTATGCTGTCCGAGAGAACTTAACAGTTTCACTAACTAAACTTCACTTTCACTGTGCCGAAACTATACTTTTGGTCTGTCGAATCTACTTCAATGTCTTGTCAATACTAATGTTCCTTTACCGGCGAATCTATACTTTCACCCGCCGACACTAAAATTTATACTGCGAAACTATAGTTTCGGCCAGTGAAACTAATTTAATTTTTGTATAATCTTTATTCTTTTCTTATCCTTATTTTATATTATCATTTAATACATTATTCTAATGCATTTCATTTGTCTTTCAGATTTAATGAAAAATCTAAAATTTGATGAGATAAACATCACAGCCATCTTAGACAATACACATCCTAATGCAACTGACTTTAGAGACTGCATTCGCTAGTTGCAATAATCTCCTATTGCTTATGCTATATCTCATTCTACCACTATCTATCATCTTCACATTAGAGATTTCTCGAGATCAGGTAAATATGATACGAGAGTAAACACACAGAGTATTATTGCTAAATTTTTGCAGAATGAGGTGATTTTTACAGCTGAGACAGTCTCGAAGATACTAATAGTACACGAAGATTGTGGTGAGTAAGTTTCTATGACTGATGCTGAGGTGTTTGACGCATTTAGGCGTATGGGATATGAGTGACCAGACTTTGGCACACGAAAAGAGATCAAGAAGTCCTTCTTTTCAAAGGAATGGAGATACATAGCTTACGTCTTTATTATGTGTTTAGATCACCGTAGAGGTGGATCAAATCGGTGTTGGGACCATGTACATACAAAGTACTAATGGATTCTGCGTGAAACCAGTTCAAATAGTGCGGAATCCTATTTGATTGGCGATCCAAACAGAACGATAACCCGATCGATATAACAATAAACTAAACGTTAAGAATGAGAAGGAATCGATCAAGATCGAACATTGAAGTTGGATTGGCTATTTAGGACGCTCTGGACAGCTAGGTTTTATGAATATTCCAAGTCTCTCAATGTGTTTTTTTCATGAATTAAGTGGTATTTATAGGTTTGTATTTTTTATTTGTACGACTGAACCATTAGCATGTTTAAGTCGTGCGACTGAGTCAACCTTATGTCTCAATCATATGACTGATCCAGTCTCCTGGTTCAGTCATGCGACTGAGTCAACCTTATGTCACAATCATATGACTGATCCTGTCTCCTGGTTCAGTCGTGCGACTGGTCCATAAGCATGATATATTCATATCTATGGTCCATAAGTGTGGTTCATTAGCATGAATAATCACCCGACTAAGTTGAGCACATTTCCCAATCATTATTGACTTAGAATTGTGTACAACATTCTCAAACCTATATATAATGTTCATACATATGACTTATACTTAACACAATAATAATATGAAATAATCAAAGATAAATAAACATCAAACGCATGTCATATTTCATTGAGTAATTAAATTACACATGTGTAAGAAATGAAAGACTTTTACATTTAAGCACATAAACTATGAACATCATGTATCTACAAACTCCCCCTTGGAATTAGTTTACCCTATTGTCTATCATTCTTCATATGTTCTTGAAACTTCTTGTACATCGATTCTCTTGTGACTCGTGCGTGTATCTCAAATGCAAAATAGATTCGTATAACATGTTGAAACTGTAGAGCTTGTACAATATCTTGCGTGTCATAGAATAGTGGCCACATGCATAGAGTGTAGACCTCTTCTGCAGACAAGTTGGTAAGCCACATTGGGTCAAATACCGTGATAGTCTCAATCTTTCCATCTTTGTTCAACACTATGACCGCTTCTCCTGTCCTCCAATCATAATACCACCATTTGAAGTGTGGAGTGAAGTCTTGAGGCACCTCCCTTAGAGGAATCTTAGATATTGTGTGTGGGGGACCCCACTTCAACACTACATTTGGTCTTCCAGACATAGGATAAACTTCAGTATTATGAATAAAACGTTTAGGTTGTTGAGGCTTAAAGTTGACCAATCTGGTGTGGTATTCTTTCTTCAAAGCTATCTCAAACCATCCTGATATCTTCCTTGGGTTGGCATCAAAAGATCTAAATTAGCCAATCTATTAAGCTCAAAACAAGAAAGAGTCTTTAGATCATGTGGATAACGGAAGTACTCAATCCCCTTCTCTCTTTCTACAGCATGAACATTTAAGTCTTCAAAATAAGCCCACGTGATGATTTTGCCAGACACTTTCTGATGTTTCTATAGATACATGTGTACCTAGTTTATGAGCTTAATGAAAATGTCTTTCATGTCTTACATGTATGTAATGAATGGGTTCAATGATATATAATATTTTGTTGTTGTTTATAATGTTTAATATTTTATAGTATTATTGTGTGTTAAAATATAATGAACTTACTATATAGGTTTGAGGTTGTTGTGCATGGTTCTTAGTCAATAATGATTAAGAAATGTGTTCAAACCTAGTCGGGTGAGTCTTTATGCGAATGGACCATACTAATGGACCATACGCATGAATACATCATGCCTATGGACCAATCGCAAGACTGAACCAGGAGACTGGATCAGTAGTACGTATGAGACATAAGATTGACTCAGTTGGACGACTGAACCTTCAGTCGTGCGCATGGATCAATCGCATGATTTAGTCCCACGACTGAACCATGCTAATGGTTCAGTTGTACGATTGGAAACCCCTAACCTATAAATACCACTTATTTCATAGAAAAACATTACAATTAAGAGAAACTTCATAATACATGAACCCTAGCCGTCTAGAACGTCCAAGGAAGCCTGTCCAACTTCATAAATCATTCATGATCGATCTCTATTTGTTCATAATGTTTAGTTTCAATCTTATATCCATCGGGTATTTGTATTCCTTGATTGGATCACCAATCAAATAGGATTCCACACTATTTAATTCGGCATACACACAGAATCTATTTGTATTTCGTACGTACACGGTCCTGACAAGTGGTATCAGAGCTTTGGCTCTTGATTTTGCATTTGATTAAATTAGAATTGTGTCAAAACTCACTTTTTAACTCAAAAGAGTCAGCTTTTTTAGTCCATTGGTGTTTTTCGACGTTCCCAGGCATTAAAGTTTAAGTTTTTCGCCATATGGCAGATTAGGGTTTCTGGTTAAATCGTAATTCGTGTCTAAGTCCTGAGGATAAGCATAACCTAAATATTCTAGAATTGATTGTTGTTTGCGCCTCTGTGTTGTGCGATGGCACTGACCTGAGATATACCCGTAGACCGCTAAAAAATCTCCTGAGGAATGTTGATTACCATATAATCGTGGGTCCACAAATGTTTGTTTAAATAATTAAACCTTAACTCATCACCAATGTGTGACAACAATCTATGTATGGATTTAAGAGGACAAGTACATTGACAATCATTGTGAGTTATAGTTCTTGAAAGTCAAAATCATTGTGTGCATCTTATAGCTCTAGTATGATTTCCTAAAAACTGTTATTGACACTTGGTCAAAACAAGAATCTAGCATCAAAAGGGTTTATTAAAATGTCCCAAATGATTCTGATGTACCTGTATGATTCCATAATGAATCGTTCAAGAAATGATAAAATTAACTTGACGCTGTGCTAAGATTGTTGGTTTCTTTACGCCCAAGACACATAGAACATTGATATGGTTAGTACGTTATGATCCAAGTCAGGTCTTACCCAATAACAGGCTTAGCAAACACCAATAAATATTTAATTGATGATATAATCATGCAATTAAATAAATACACCAATTTAGAAAATGGGTTTTCTAAATAAGATGTATATGAGATTGAACAACTTATAGGGATATTTTGTTCATGGGTATTGTTTGTAATGTTATTTAATTTGGTTAAATAACATCAAATAATAAAAGAGTGCAAAAAGTTATATAATTAAAAAGGGTTATTACATAACTTACTTAGAAACTAGTTGCAAATAAATTTGTAGATAAAATTGGGGGAAACCCCATTTTAACTTCAAATTTTGGCTGCCCCCTTACATATGAGTGGGTCCTTTTGTTGTCTTGGTGCACAACACTTGTTGAACTAGTTGCACACTCCACCTCTTCTATCTCTCACATGCAAAGGACCAAGAATTCATTTTTCTCTCTACTTTTTTGAAGAAGTTCAAAGCTGAAAATTGGATTTTCAGATCATCTTGGTTCGAATTTGGTGCTGAAATCATAACAACAAGGTGTTTGTTTTATCCTTGTGGGTATGGGAGCTTGAGGACACCTCTCCTTGGTGTTTTGGTCATTCAAGAACCTCATTCTCTTCATCCAAATCACGTTTTTCAGCAGCTCCACAAAGGTAGTTTGTATGTGTTGCTTTTGGTTGTTATCTTCTTTTGATAGCTAGTCTATTCACATATATTTGATCCTTATGTTCTTGGGTATGTTGTTGACAAATAATATGCTTAACTTTCAGATTATATAACATATTATTTAGCTTTGTTTCCGCTGCATTTTCTTGTTTAAATGGTTAAACAACTATGTTTATGGTCCAACAAACCCAACACTGTCCAAGAAGTAAAATCGGCTAGATGTACTTTAATAGATTTAATTCCATCTCGAATCAAAAATTAAAAAATATGTCTTGTTTTGTTTTAAATTTCAAAGTGTTTTTAAAATTTTGGTTTTCTAGTATTTTGTTACGTAGATGTCGGACTCTGCAACTTGACTTAATCTATGAATCACACACTCAAAACGGGTCACGTATGAGGTTACCAAAATGTTCAAGATTGAAATAAGTTACGTCTGAGGTGACAAAACCGGTTTTTAAAATTAAAAAGATCACGATTGAGGTGATCAAATGGTGTTAGAAGGTCATAGTGTTTTTCAAATGTTAACATTTTTAAGGGTTTGAAAGTGTGTAAGGTTAAACTCATAAGTATGAGCCAATCGCACGATTGAACCATAAGTATGATCCAGTCACACGACTGGACAAGGAGTATGGAACAACCATGAGATTGGACTACAAGACTGAACTAATCCCATGAATGGATCAAGGAGCATGAACCAATCACACAATTGAACCATATGTATGAGCCAATCACACGACTGGACCTTGAGTATGGAACAACCATGCGATTGGATTACAAGATTGAATGAATCGCACGAATGGATCAAGGAGTATGAGCTAGTCGCATGATTGAACCCCAGACGTATGAGTGAAGCATGAGTATAGGCTCAGTCGCACGACTGGAACAGGCGTATGGGTCTAGTCGTACAATTGAACATTATGATAGTATAAAAGGAGGGGTGAGTCCGTCACATTTCTCACCACCCCCAAATCGTTCAAAACCTACTCATACATAGACACCCTGCCAAAATTTCTTCACATCTTGATTTCCATGTGTGTAACTAACTGATCCATTGTTCATCTATAGATAATGTGGGACTGAAATCGATCAAAATGACCAGTGTAATCAAATCCTAAATGACCTAATCTCCTAAAATTAAGAAATTAGTAATAATCTTAAAATAGACCACTTAAATGACCATAATCATTGAAATGAAGGTTATTAAGTGATATTTTGAGTTCTTGCGAATCTAAAGAGACTAAACACAACTTCTAACATCAAGATCTGACCAAGATTCAGGGTCGGAGTGTCGCATAGAGCTTTATGCGAATGGACACTCTAAATGAATTTCAGTCGCACGATTGAGCCAGGTGCAAGATTCATTCATACGATTAAATCATTCGGTGACTTAGTTGCACCACTGACTCAACCGCATGGCTTAACACGCAACTATGTTTAGCCGCAAGCTCAATTGCACTACTGAACTTAGTTGCATGCTCAATCGCATGACTGAACTCAGTCGTATGGTTCAATCGCATGATTGAACAAGACTAATCCAAAACAGTTTAAGTTTCAACTCTTGTCTGTTATGCATAAATCTAACGTATATGTCTCTTGTGTTGCAGTAATATGGCTGATAGGTGGACTATGAGCAGTAAGTACAACATATGTGCTCACCTGGATGCCACCACCAAGAATGCTTCTGACTTTGCTAGGATTATTGAATTTCTTAAGAGATCAAGGATATTCAAAGCCATCTCGATACCATGCACACCGTAAAGATCCATACAACATGCATTCTAGGAGAGCGCCACGGTTGACAGATCATTCGAGCCACACTGTATACGGAGCTATATATTCGGTCAAGATATAAAGATTACTGAGGATGATTGAGACGGGTCTTAGGTCTTGGTGAGGACGGAGCCCACCCAACTAAGTTACATCCCTTCACGGTCCAGGGATGCTTTTTTAGGATTAAGTACACCGGTGACATAAATGCCGGTGTACTTAACAAGAGTAACATATGCCTGCAATTCAAATACTTGGCACATGTGATACTGAAGTGTATAGCCTCTAGGCGAGGAGGATTTGACGAGCTCTCCAACCAAATCCAAAATGCATATGTTGCACTGGTACTGAACCATCCGTTCAATTTCTCCCGTATGATCTTCTCCTATTTGATCGAGAACCTTGAGGCTAAAGGCAAGGAAGGTTTCTGTATGTATCCATGTTTCATACAACTGATTATTGACTAGAAGCTTCCTTCGCTGCCTATGGAGAGATGATGCAGTGTTGCTTGAGGTGATGGATGATACCTCCTTAGGCAGGATGAGAGTATACAAGGGAAAACAGGTGAAGCCCCCTGTAAGGAGATTGTTTGGGCACGTGGACCGAGATGACTATGTGGCGCCTATTAGGAGGAAGTGGCATCATGATGATAGTGATTCAGATACAAAGCCCCTCATGATTTCCACATCCGATGACCATGACGACGATGATGACCAATATGACGGTCAAGGTAGGGGAGACATAGGTCCCCGTACTTCACCATTTCCTCCTAGTACCTCTTCTGCTCTAGGTGGATCTGAGCAGGCTGCTATGCATCCTGATTTTATTATCAAGGAAGAAGAGGAGACAAATGAGGACCCTCGGGTACGGATGGTTGGGAGCCGGGTCGTAGCTACTGAGAGAGAGGGCTCAGGGCAGTTGGTGGACGCAAGGCTGAGTCTAGGGGTGATGCTACTGATGTCACATATCCTTCTTACACCCTTGACCAATCTAGCAACCAAAGGGGAGCACTCTTGCAAAGGGCTCCACGAAGAAGAGGATGGCCCAACCTTACAAGACAAAGAGCAAGAGGCCGAGATTCACATTGGTTACTTCTATTGACACTACAGCCACTGTTACACCCACCACTGCAGCCACCACCACCACCACAGCTACCACCACAACAATGCCTCCTATCATCACCCCCACACCTATTACTACTAGCACCACTCCACTCACTACAACTATCTCTCATCCTACCACCACTACCATAACCACTCCACCACATCCCACACATATTCCACCACCCATATTTAACACCTCTACCACCACCACTCACCAAGCTCCTCCTTCCACACACACTCCATTCACCACCAAACCAACTTTACCCCATATTGGGTTAGAGGAAGAGCTTGCCAACCTAAACAACACTATGCTTAGACTGCTTGCAACTGATGAGCTTAGAACTTCTTAGTTACACAAGATGATGGAAGTTAATGTTACTCAAGCCCATTAGATCAAGAAGCTTAGTGAGAAGAGGGAGTTGTATGAGAGAGCTTTGAGCCGTGCCCACCATGCACTTACAAGCCAAAAAGAGATGGTGTTGGCATCAGTAAAGAGCATTGAGGAGCTGAAGAAGAAAAACAAGCGGATACTCCTAAAGCTAAAAGGGTCAAAGAATGAGCCTCTGAAGATCAAAGATGGTGATGGTGATGATGAAGATGATGATGAGGATGATGAGGATGAAGACAATAGTGAAGAAGCTATTGAGGAAGGAGGACCCAACTGAAAAGATCATGATGAGGATGATGATCACGAAGGTGATGCATCTACATCAGCCTCTAATCCTCCAGCTCCGGAGAGGTGAACTAAATGGAATCAAGATCAAGAGCCTCCTCCTCTGCTCCTCCAACTTAAGAACCTACTATTCAAGACAAAAGTAATTGTTAGATGTATCTGTATTTAGAAACTTTTCTATTTGAATTATCTTACATTAATGTAATTAATTATCATTTTTTTATGTTTATGTTTAAATGCTTTATATGATGACTTATGTGTGTTGTGCTTAATGTTTAATCAAACAGATGAAGCTCTACAAATAGATGAGCAGGATGTCCAACCCCTTCAGTAGGTCAAGTCTCAATTAACCATGATTCTTGACTTGTAAGGGATAGTTAGAAGGTTAGTGAGCTACACTCCCAAAGAAGGAGAAATCATTTATGATCTGACCGATGACCAGCTGGCTGAGATATTCCATCTTATTCCTGACGAAATAGTCAAAGATGTTCCAATAGTCGATGTCCTGAGTGATGAGGAGTTACAGGATGTAGATGAGATTGAGATTGAGGATATTACAGCTGAGCACTATCAAGAGTACGCTGACCACGAAGGCAATGTTATACCTAATTTGTGTGATACTTTTGGCAGTGCTACATTTGAGAAGCTGGATGATATGGAGAACGAAAAGGAGAAAGAAGAAAGCTTGGCCCAAGCTTTGGACGCCAATTTCAAATTGAAGAAAGCTGAGTGGGCGGCTTGTTTTGCTGAAATAAAGTCCCAACGCGCACCTACAAAGTTGAATGCCTACACAAAACTGTACAGAGTCAAGAAACAGAAGAAGGTGTCCGGAAAAATCATTGCGTGGGCTTATTTTGAAGACTTGATTTCTATGCTGCGATTAGAGAAAAAGGGGATTGAGTACGTCAGACATCCTCATGATCTGAAGACTGTTCCTTGTTTTGAGCTCAACCGACTGACGTGCTTAGATCTGTTGTATGCTAATCCAAAGAAGATGTCAGGTTGGAATGAGGCTGCATTGAAGAAAGAATACCACACCAGATGGGTAAACTTCAGACCACAATAGCCGTAGAGGTACATCCGTAGGTCTAAAGTGGATCCTATATCTGGGAAGCCTAAGGTCGTGCTGAAGTGGAGTCCTCCGCACATAATGTCTAAGATACCTTTGCGGGAAATGCCTCAGGACTTCACTCCACACTTCAAATGGTGGTATTATGATTGGAGGACAAGTGAAGCGTTCATAGTGCTGAATACAGAAGGAAAGATAGAGACTAATCGGGTATTTGACCCTATATAGCTAACCAACTTGTCAGCTTAAGATGTTTACACATTATACAAGTGGCCACTATTCTATGACACGCATGATATAGTACAAACTCTTCAATTCCAACATGTCATATGACTCTGATTTGATTTTGAGATAGATGCATGAGTCACAAGAGAAAAAAAGTATAAGAAGTTTGAAGAACATATAAAGAGGGTTAGTCAATAGAGGAAACTAGGTCCAAGGGGGAGTTTGTAGATACATGTGTACCTAGTTAATGAGCTTAATGTAAATGTCTTTCATGTCTTACCCGTATGTAATGAATGGGTTCAATGATATATAATATGTGGTTGATGTTTATAATGTTTAATATTTCATAGTATTATTGTGTGTTAAAATATAATGAACTTACTATATAGGTTTGAGGTTGTTGTGCATGGTTCTTAGTCAATAATGATTGAGAAATGTGTTCAAACCTAGTCAAATGAGTCTTTATGCAAATGTACCATACTAATGGACCATACGCATGAATACATTATGCTTATGGACTAGTCGCACGACTGAACTAGGAGACTGGATCAGTCATACAAATGAAACATAAGATTGACTCCGTCGCAAGACTGAACCTTCAGTCGTGTGTATGGAACAATAGCATGATTCAGTCGCATGACTGAACCATGCTAATGGTTCAGTCGTACAATTGGAAATCTCTAACCTATAAATACCACTTAATTCACGGAAAAACATAACAATTAAGAGAATGGTTCATAATACACAAACCCTAGCCGTCTAGAATGTCGAAGGAAGCCTGTCCAACTTCATAGTTCATTCCTGATCGATCTTTATTCGTTCATAACGTTTAGTTTCAATCTTATATCGATCAGGTATTTATTCTCACTGATTGAATCACCAATCAAATAGGATTCCACACTATTTGATTCAGTATAAGCGCATAATCTGTTAGTATTTCGTACGTACATGGTCATGACAGTTTGTTGAATTTGTATAGTTTGGTGTAGACATTTTGCTTTGGAGGTGCGCGCTGAGCTTTCATTTAAGCATAAAAAGCAGCCCATTTAACTTTCTTAAGATCAACATTCGCATTAGAAGCTTGGTCTTGACTTTCATCTTTCTTCTTTTCTTTCTCCATCTCGTTCAGCTTATCAAAAGTAGCATTGTCAAAAGTTTCACCCAGGTTGGGGATAACATTGCCCCCAGGGTCAGTGTATTCAGGATAGTGTTCAGCTGTCACATCTTCAGTATCTATATCATTGACATCCTGTAACTCCTCATCACTTAGAACATTGACTTCAGGAGCATCTTTGATCAGTTCATCTGGATTTAGTCTAAAAATGTTCACTAACTGCTCGTCGGACAGATCATGTATGATTTCTCCTTCTTTTGGAGTGTAGCTCACTGACCTTCTAACGATCCCTAGAAAGTCAAGAATCATAGTTAACTGTGTCTTGACTTGCTAAAGGGGAAGAACATCATAATCATTGGCTTATGGAGCTTTTTCTTGGCCCTGATCATGAGTCTCCTCAGCTGGAGATGTAGAGGACGAGGCTCTTTTGGAGCGCCTCTCCCGAGCTGCTTGAGTTGAGGCTGGTACAACAACATCACCTTGTTGCTCAACATCATCATCTTTATCATCCTTTTTGCCCTTCCCACTCGGTCCTGATTCCTCATCATCTTCTTCTTCTTTATCATCTATAAGCTCATCATCATCATCAACATCATCACCATAATCATCACCCTCTTTAATCTTTAGGGGCTCACCCTTCGATCCCTTCGGCCTTTGCATAATCTTGTTGTTCTTTTTCTCAAGTCCTTCAATCCTTTTCATCGATGCCATCACTAACTCATTTTGACTCTTTAGTGCATGGTGAGCTCAGCTAAAAGCTCTCTCATAAAGTACATTCTTCTCACTGAGCTGATCTATTTACTTGGCTTGAGCTGCATTTACTGCCATCAACTCATTTATCAGAGTAGCTCTCAGATCAATAGTTGCGATCAGCTTTTGCATGATGCGGTTTTGGCTTGCCCGCTGTTCCTCAAACCTAATATTGGGTAGAGTGGAGCCATGTGTCATTAGGAATTAGGTAGATGTACCTGCATGTTGAGTGGTGTTTGTGGTGGTGGATGTGGTGAAGATGGGAGGAGGAATGGAAATGGATTGTGGTTGAATTATGTTAGTTATTCTGGGTGAGGTGGAGGTAGGTGTATGCATGGTGGAGGAAGTATCAGTGGTTGTAGTGGTGGTAGTGGCAGTGGTAGTGGTGGTAGTGGCAATGGTTGTGGCAATGGTGGTATAAGATATAATCAATGTGAACCTTAGTATCTTACTCTTTTTGCCGAGGGGTTTGGCCATCCTATTCTTCATTGAACCTTTGGTAATAGGAGCTCCCCCGGAGCTGATAGACTGGTTACATGTGTAACTAGGATCAGTGACATCCAGATCATTACCCATAGTACTAGCTAGGTGTCCACCACCTGCCTCTTTCCTTTTCTCGGTAGCCACAACCCGACTACGGATGTTCCTAACAAGAGGCTCATCATCTGACTCTTCTTCTTCATCTAACAGAAAGTTAGGGTGGATAATCGGCTTCTCAGATTCACCTGGAGAAGAAGAAGTACCATGTGGAGATGGTGGAGACATAGTAGAAGTGTCAATGGCCCTTGATTGATTGGGACCAGTATCTCCACCACCTTAACTGTCATCCTGATCGTCATCATCGTCATCGTCTTCATCAGTGGGTACCACAATAGGCTCAACATCAGAATCACTGTCATCGTAATGCCATTTCTTGCGAGCAGGGGCCACTTAGTCTTCATTAGCCAGATGACCAAAGGTGATATCATCCATCACCTCAAGCACCACTGCATTATCTCTCTCTTTTGGCTGCATTGGAAGCTTCTCATCTATGATCATTTGTAAGAAACGTGGATACATACATAAGCCTTCCTTGCCTTTGGCTTCAAGGTTCTCGATCAGATAAGAGAAGAGCATACGAGAAAAACTGAATGGGTGGTTTAGTACCAGTGCAACGTATGCATTCTGGATTTGCTCCGACATTTCATCAAATCCTCCCCGCCTGGAGGCAATATACTCTAAGATCACGTGTGCCAAGTATTTGAATTGCGAGCACATGTTGATCTTGTTCAGTACGCCAATAGTGATGTCTTCGGCATACTTGATCCTCAGAAAGCAACCAACCACAATCATTGGATGCAGCTTAGTTGAATATTCTCCGTCTTCCGCCAAGTCTTGGACTCGCCTTAGGTCTTCTTCATGGATCTCAATGTCCTATCTGAAGATAGAGCTCCGGATATAGTGAAGCTCCACTGACCGGTCAACTGAAACACCTGCATATAAGGCCTACTATATAGACCTATATAGTGTGCATGGAGCAAAGATGTCCTTGTATACCCTCGATCTACATAGGAAAGAAATAATCCTAGTGAACTCAGAGGTGTTTCGGGAAGTAGTATCGAGATGTGCACAGATGTTGTGTTTGGTGCTCATTGTCCATCTATCAGCCATATTGTTGCAACTCAAGAAACATATACATTAGATTTGTGCATAAGAGATGACAGTTGGAACTTAAACTGTTTTGATCAAACTGGTTCAGTCATGCAATTGAACCATACGAGTAAGTTCAATCATGCAATTAAGCCTGTGGCTGAGTTTAGTCGTGCGATTGAGCCTACGACTGAACTTAGTTGTATGCCAGGCCATGCGGCTGAGTCAGTCGTGCGATTGAGTCAGTGATTGATTCACTCGTGCGATTGAATCGTGCGCCTGGCTCAGTCGTGAGACTGAGGTTCATATGGAGTGTTTATTCGGATCTTGCTCTATTCGACACTCTAACTCTGAATCTTTGTCAAAACTTTATATTAGAATTTGTGTTTAGACTTATTAGATTCGTAGGAACTCGAAAGAGCATTTAATGTCCTTTAAATCAACTTTTATGTCCATTTAAGTGGTCTATTTTAGGGTATTGTCCCGGTTATTGATTTTAACAGTTTAGGTCATTCAGGGTTCGGTTAATCCAATCATTTGGGCCGAGTTGCTCTGTACCTGTAGATGAGTAGGAAATAGTTAGTATCACAAATGCGAGTAATCACAACGATCAATAATTTGGAAGAGTATGTGTGTGACATATAGGCGGCCATACCACCTTTTACACTCACTTTTCAAACATTTTGTCCTTTTGGACACTTTTTACCCCT
>BJCM01006067.1:6178-16706 GCA_018326385.1 Flaveria bidentis | reverse complement strand
CATTCTTGAACCTTTTATGATTCAGAATATATCTAACAACTGTAAGCCTATATAACATGTTCATATATGCGTGTATCATTACATAATATAAATAGATATAACATTAAACAATTATAAACCTGTAAAATCAATATACGTTAAACAATTCATTAATAAAATATTAAACATAATAAACACAATCAACCATTAGTATTTCATTAAGTATCAAATCATTACACAAGTGTAAGACATATTACATTCAGATCAGGATCTAGGTACATTTATGTATCAACACGATCAACTGATATCCTTGTGTTTGGGTGGGCAAGATGGAAACATGCTTGTGTAGATCTTACAAGAGTGTCCTACGTTTAGGGATGATGGTTTTGTTGCGGGCCAGGTGCAATCGAAGGCACAATTAGGCAAAATTGATAAACAAGAGAAAGCTTGCTTAGAGAATCAAAATGTGTTTATCGTTTTTGCTTTTTATATGTTTGGTTTTTTCTCCCCTCAAATTGTAGACCTTCTAAACAGGGTTCAGCAAGTCGTGCATAGTAATTTGTTGGCATCTAAGTCTTAAAGCTTTGTTTTAGTAGTTTATTATTTAGATTGATAAGTCATATAACTTAAGCGCTCATTAATTGAATTGTATTGATGTATGGGGTATTATTTGAAGAATGTATGAAAATTATAGGTGAATCTAAATAAGGACAAAAGGTTGGAGATTCAGAGCAATGATACTCTTGGGCATTAATCATATAAGAAGTTAAGTATTTTGACTGATGAACCCTTTATTTACATGATTTATAAATAAGAGGAAGTATTTAAAATCAAAAAGTAGTGTGGAAATCTATAAGTGATATGGGAAAAGATTTTGGATAAAGTTAGCTTTTAAAAATAGAGTAGATAATCTATAAATATTAATAAAAGAATATTTTTTTTGCCACTTGTCATCTTTTTAAAATCATATTTTTTACACTTGTTATTTTTTAAACATCATCACTTTATTTTCACTCCAAAATGATATTAAAGTAATTTAAACAATCAAACAATTTTTCTCTCTTTATAAAAATTAATTTGATCAATTGATACATTTTTCTCTCCCATCTATATTTTTTTTAAATCAAACTATGTTTTTAAAAATAAATTTTATTAAGAAAATTAAAATGCATATATTTTCTAAAACATTAAATCTTTTGAAACAAAATAATTTTAAATCAGTCTTTTTTTAATATAATTATAAAATATATGGAATTTCTAAAAGTAGTTTTATTAAGACAACCAGAATAATTAGAAACTTGAATTTTTAATAAACAAGAATTTTATAAACAATAAAATTTTATTAGAAAATATTAAAACAAATATTTAAAAATAAAACTATTTAGATAAGATATTTAAAAATAGTATATTTATTTTATCTCTTGAACAAATATGTATATATAATTTTATACATATATTATATTAAAATATCGTACTGTAATTTTTCGTGTTTATTACTAACTATATTCCGTTTAATAAATTAGTTTCTAGACTATCTATTTATTTATATATCTATCTGTCTATAACCTATCTATTATTTATTTACTTGAAATAACTATTCATATGTAATTATAATTATATTTTATCTTTAAACATGGTTTGATAATTATAAATTTTTTTATTAATAATTTATTATTTTATTAATTTAACCTGTGTAATACACAAGATACTAACCTAGTAATTATAATATAATTAAATGTTAAACGGGCCCGAAAGTCAAAATCAGGTAAAATGTCAAAGTGAGGCAGTAAGTTAAAGGTAGTCAAACAAGTCAAAGCTGGTTAATGGCCCTGACAAATGTTTTAGGACAAAATATGATTCGGGTTAGAAATCTAAACTTTTTTTTTTTGAGTAGTAAAAACTAATTATCACACTTGAGCCGTTGAAATCCCGAAAATAGTTTTAGATAACTAAAGATTAGATTTAGTCAAAAGAATTAAGAAATAGGCACATGTATCTCGTGTTGTCGGTTTGAGCTATTGAGCATTCACAAGGAGTATGTTATAAGTGGACCTGAAACTTAAACATATTCTGAGTTGGTAATTCTAACTCTAACAATGTTTTTAAAACCGGATCGGACGTCGGACCGGACGTCTTATTGGTTTGGTGGTCGGACCGGATGGACCGGATTTAACTATATTTTAATTATATTTATATATGTAATTAAATATAAGTAATTTATATATGATTTATATACATATATATATTTTATAGTTATATATAAACTTAACTATATTTGTATATCCGACGTACTAATTTATGGTTTAACACCCCGTTTTTATCCATTAAAATAAAATAAAAAAAACGAAAACCGGTCGGACCAACGGTTCAGGACAAACCGGCCTGTTCGACCACTACAAAACGAATCACACCAGACCGGACCGGACCAGCCCCCGATTCGCGGTCGAACCAGTCGGACCGGCCGGTCCGATCCGGTCTCAACAACATTGCAACTTAAACATTCTCAAGGAGCGTGCCTTGTCTTTTTGAGAAGCTGATTTTTCACAAGTACAACATTAGGCTCATTATTTGCTGAGTCATTAACGTGTTTTCGAGCCGAGGAGTCTTGGGGGGTTTGGTTCCTATAATAGTTCAACAAGCTGCATTAGTCATCAAACATTTAATTGAAAGAAGAATCATCAATCACATAATCATTTAAAACAAATCGCTAAATATAGATTTGATGTATTATGTCTCATTAATACAATTCCTGCAGAGGGATTATCAAGGCTAGCTGTATTAAACTAATATTTGCTAAATGACATTAAAAGAATCTTGAGGTTATGTTAGATTGACCCTACAAAATGAAGAAACATAACTCGTAGTGTAACATTAACTTCCTCATACCCACCGTAGTATTTGTTTTTCTTACTATGAGATCATGGTTTTGATTTTAGTTCCTTGAGCAGAGATTTTAGAACTCACCAATCTTTGAACCATTTCAATTAATGCATGTTTAACTATAAAGTTACCTGCAACGTTTAGTGATATTTAAGATGAAACATTACTTATGACCTGGTATCAACCTTATTTCTAGTATTAGGTAATAGCACATAGGGTTATATAGGAGCAAATTTGTTTTATGCTTTGTATATTTTTTTAAAGTAATTTGATGTTTTTGTACTTGGAGACTAAACCTATCTTGAATCAAGCTATATTGTTCTTAATTTCTGTATAATCTCAATCAAGCGACTACAGTTTCCATCACTTGGTTCCATTGCCATAAAAACTCACGGCACCTCAGACCGAGCACCACTGAGGGCAACGGCTTTCACCCTGACCCCATCGTTGCTCAATTAACAACGAGTACTACCAAATTAGAGTTGTTCGAGTCCATTAAAGAAGATGTTGCAGCTCTTAAATCTCAACAAGAGAAATCAAAAGGAGTTTTTGGCGGTTTGAATAGGGGGAGAGTTCATGGAGGCATAATCATCAGTATCGACTAACTACAAAGATTATGTTGGAAATAAGGGTGTGAAAGAGAGTCTCTAATACCCTTGTCCCACATTGGTGTGATAAATGAAATATTATGTGTTTATATGTGAAAACAAGGTGAGAGCTATTGAATATTTTTATGATATTTTTTACACCATGACTTACCCGCGCACAGGGGGTGCAAAAACGAGTTTCTGACTGGAAAATTTTGGTCACCTGTTGCTTCAACCCGTTATGGTGTATTATTTTTGCTCTACTAACTGTTAACATGCAAGACTCTTGGCTTTCCCATAATAGTTTTTGAAATTAAATTGTCAACAGTTTTTGCGCATAAATAACACATTTTGTTTCACTAATGATATTAAAGAATATCACCTCAATGCATATCAAAGGACATGCCTTGGATTTGTAATCCTGGTTATCTACTAAGATGACTTTACTTGAGCGGAATTCTAGAATCAGGATGAGTTTTTGTGCAACATTTGGTAGATAGGCTATGTGCAAGAGTATCATCAATTGTTTGCTAAAAGGTCATCGCAAGTTACTAACCGCCCAGATCATTGCCTTCTCGGTATGTTCTTAAACAGACTCAAAGAAGAACTAACGACGGATGCAAGGGTTTACAAATCTACACTGTTGCTATGAATCTCACGATAAAGTTTGAGTCCAAGTTTAAATCATCTCAATTAGAAAAGTTACGAGTGCTCATGCCAACACAAACTCAAAATCAACTTCTTTAAGCAATGTTTACGTCGAAGTGGCTCACCATAAATCTTATGAAGAGAAACAAGGCAGGCACATTTAGGGGCAGTGCTTTTGATGTGGGGAAAATACGGCCCTACCAAGCATTGTAAACCGGGTCTTTCAATCTTCTAAAAGTTGGTCTTTAATCTCTAACTAGAAAAGTAAATGCTTGAGCTTAAGAAGCTCTGGTCCAATGGATCCATAAAACTCAATAGGAAAAGCCATATTATTGAACCAGACAAAACAAGAAGCAATGAAAATAAAAACAGATATGTCCGCTAACTATAAGATAAGTAAGTCTATGCAGACCATACAAGTGCATGTCGAGCTCATGCGAAGGGTTTGGTTAAGATATGACAAAGTATACAAATGTAACCTAACCATACATGGCCTCCGATTAATATATCTCCTCCTTCCCAGCCCAAGTATCATATATGCGAGGGAATGTGGAAAGTGTTAAGGTAGCTGTCAACCTTTTATTTTGAGGAGTGGTTAATAGCGCATAATAGGAGCATATTTGTTTCATGTTTTCTATCTTGTTTTTTCATTAAGCTATACTATCCTACTTTCATGTTTGATTTCAATCAAACTGATTACAGTTTCTAACGGTCACACTCATGTACTACATGGATGATGCATCATGTTCAACCAGTTAACTCATTATTGAAAACTATCAAACACTTTGTTGGTATTTTTATTTAACTTTCAATACAAGTTACTCTTTATACCACAAAAAACTATAATATTTATAATGATAAAAAATGATTGTATACGAGCACAAATTACATGTTTTCAAATTACATGACTACTGTTCCCATCATTTTCTACTCTTAAGTATTGATGTTTCATTCTATTTTTCTTGTCTTGTTTTCTAGTACATTGATTAAGGTTAATTCCTTGTTATCGGAGATCAACCCATCTCGAATTGGGTGTATTTGTATTTCTTTCCTGTTTTAATCGAGCTGACTGTTTCGAGTTCTATCAACATGTTTCTTTCAAGGCTAGCTTTCTTTCTACCATTGTAGATAACTCCTTACACAATGGTTAGTGATGGAACCAGAAAACATTTTTACATGCATCACGATGTCTAAGGACCCTTTACAAAGTCAATTCAACATAATTAATTTAAATCAACAAAATTCTAGTAGTAATATACACTTTAGAATGAAGAAATACAACATGAACAAAGTCCCGACAGAACTCATGCTTATGAGCATAAAACAGGTTCATATTCTTCCACTTATGTTTACCCTGTTTCTCGGTTTTCTGGGCTAACCATATAGTCTGAAAATATACGCAGTCCTCTGAACGTTAGATCAATATAACATGTCAATTGACCGGTGTCATGTCCCCTGGCCTTAACATGTGGAAATCCAGTTCTTATCGCACAATATGTATAAAGTTGTATATAAACACTAGCCAAGAAGCATATCAAACAGTCACAATGACTATATAAGTAAAAAAATAACATCAAAGATATTGTTCAGGGCCCTAATGATAACATAAAGTGTTCTTTCTACAGGTTTCGTTTTAGCAACAGTCAAGAAATCACCTGAGCT
Organism: Flaveria bidentis; assembly: GCA_018326385.1. NCBI lineage: Eukaryota > Viridiplantae > Streptophyta > Magnoliopsida > Asterales > Asteraceae > Flaveria > Flaveria bidentis. Next base: position 10,950 of record BJCM01006067.1, on the reverse strand, counting down.
CCATCAGCAGTTTCTGATCACTTTATATCTATTTAATTATGATTGAAGAAATCAACATAATGTTTTTCCACGCAATCTACTTGAAGATTTTATTGCAAAAATATTTGCCAACCCTGTTGGATAATATCAACCAAGGTATAACACCAATCTGCAATTGAAATTGCGATAAAATTATTACCAGATAACTCGAAAATGGCTGCAGATGCAGATACATTTGTTGTCTCTTGCAAACTTTATATAAATACAAGAAACATAATAAAAAATCCAAGTTATAGGTAATTTACCATCACACTGTTATTGACAAAACCTCCAGTTTTCCAGGACAAGAACCTGCCTGCATTAGATAGTGAATCATAGTGTGATACTTGCAAAATGTTTTTTATATAATATATGGTTGGGTTCAAATGAGAGTCAACGGAATTTGAACCCATTTGAATCACATCTTAGCCATCGGATCTGCTTAAGGAAGATTATTCACGCAATGTAACTTTAATAGTTAACATGAAAACAAGTTAGGTCAGAATTTGATTCACCAGGGAGTACACTATAGTTTCCAATAAATAATGGTAAATACAATGGGTTTCTATGCTGATTATGAAACTGCAACAGCGTTTATATAGTGTGTTCACTGGTGAATACATTCACTTGTGAATGAATACAAGTATACAATATGTTTTCTCATTAAGTTAAAAATGCTAAATTGTAATTTTTTATATAATTTAGTGGTTCTCATTTTCTATAATGGTTATCAAATTTTTAGTGGTCTACGATTGAGATCTCCCTCTATAATGTCTTACATTCTTACTCCACTTCATGAATCCCGATCGTTCCTTTCTTTTGTCCACTCCAAGACCAAAGGCCAAAAATGGTTCTTTTGTTTCTTGATTATTTAATTAATACTTAACTGAAACTCACCCCTATGTCTGTGTGTGTGACCTCATTTGTATACAATATTATGCATGATCATAATTTTATGATTAAAGTAAAACATGTACTTAGTATGGTTCATAGCTTTTGTAGAAGGTAGCATTGGGTAGACAAAGTTTATTAACGTGTATTTAACTGAGGGTAGGTTGGTAGAAATAATAACATCTTTAAATTACTTCTAGACTGTTAAGTGGGTTCTCTATGTTGGTAACTTGGTATAAAGGACGTAACACTATCATGGAAATAGTTAAAAAAAAAAAGAAGAAAGAATTACCAAAGGGCTGCACAAGTTCTTTGGATACGGCAGCCACTGGAATCCGCCAAAACCACACAATCGCTATAAGATATGTAAGAATCTGGTGACATAAAATAATATTTCTATCAAATTCAATCTGGTAAGTCGTATAATTAATATAAATAACAAACAAACAAACATACCTAATATCCCACTCATAGCATAGCTATTTATGGGGTCTAGGAAGGGTTTGATGAGAGCAAACCTTACCTCTATCCTAGGGGATAGAGAGGGCACCCTCATTGCGACCCCCAACTCAAGATATTTTGCTCGTAACTAATAAAATAGAAAATATTAACAAAATTACCTTTGAAATCTTTAGCGTTTTCTCAAACAGGATGACTGATGTTTTTATCTCCCTGCTGGCTGACTCTTGACCTGCATGTTATAATTTGGCAAACGAGTTTAAGTGAGAAATGATTGTTGATAGTACATTTCAGCTAATTAGATATCAGAATCTGAAATGAAGAACTATAATCAAAGATAACAAATAAATCATGAATGGAAATATAGCTTAGAAACATAATCTAGTGCTAAAAGATAAGCCTAATAAAGCTAAACATCTTGTTGAAGGCATGCAGGATAATCTTATCATGGAAAATAATATTCTTGTGAAAGAAATAATTGAAGGAATGAAAAATATAATAGCAGATGTTGATCCAAGAGGTAGCACAAAAAAGTATATATCATACTTTTTGCAAGCTCTTTCTCCTTAGCTGCTGCCATTCTCCTAAGCTTTGCAGATTGAGCAAATGTTGAAGGCCTGGAAGATAATGTAAATCCTTTTCAATGTTAAATTGTTATGGATATTTAATCAAAGTAGTGAGGGATAAATCCAAATCCACTTCTCTAGAATAAACTTAAAAACTTGGCATATGACATTTTCATATGAGTGAAACAGTAGAGGATACTCACTCTGACAAAGCAGCTGCCTCCTTCAACAGTTGCTTAATTTCAGCACGTAATTGGAGATCCTTCTCACTAACAGACGCTTTCTGACACAAGAAAATACAATTAACTCTTTAAAAACAAAAAGTTCTAGGGATAGAAGTAGACAGTGTAAATCTTTTTAGACAATGATATCCATTATAAAACCACCATTGTGTAAGAGGATTTTGAAGTTTCAAAAGTATAACAATTATGCAAGAATTTGACATGCCATGTGACAAAGACATCACATTCTCCATCAAAAGGGCTTAGACCATGTTAATGTCATTCTAATATTTATTATAGTACCAATGCTCTTAGCTGCTAACTTTATTGCTCACTGCTCAAGTGTTTTTTGCTTTGGTAATTTTGTCAATGTTGACTAAACTAGCTAACATGCAACTTTTAAGAATTAGACAAAAGACATATCATGGAATAGCTTCAGCTAACAAAACCCCAAAATGGCATAACCGAATTATGGATTTGTTTATTTCTTTCCAGTCCAAGAAATTAAGTATTTGCAGTAGTTCCTTTTGGCTCAAATAGAAGTTTCAATTAGTATATTAGAAGAATGGATCATGTTGCATCAGAGACCTCACACATACTATCAAGCCATGGGTCACCATTGGTCATAATAACGAGTCTCCCTCATGTATCCTCACCATTGCTTAGCAGAGGATGACAACAGCATCTACATGATCAACATTCAAGATATTTGATTCTCTATAACTTCAGATTATCAAATGGAATTTCGTAGTGTTAATACTAATGATGCATAAGAAGACAAATCATTAGAATTTCATAACTAGGGCTTTTACCAAAGTTCATTTCTAATGGTACTTTGTAATCTAAAACCAGATCAATGATGACAACGATACAATCTCACACATACTTGCACATTCTACATCAGGAAAATGTAGAACATAAACTCAAAAAGTCGCGACGAATCCACTTATAGCTAACAAAGTAACAATTGAACGATTCTGAATCAGTATCACGATTCATATGATCAAATCTATCCCAATCCAAAATTACACCTAACGCAAAACAAACGATGGAATCGAATTCGATAACAAACTGAAAAACTGCAAACGATTTTAAAATTAAAGCGCATTCGGAATTTACCTTCTTCAAATGTGCTAAATACTTGTCAAACAGCTGGAGAGTAAAGACGGAAATGAATATTGTTGGAGCAACTAACGATTTAGTGTGGTGTTCTAGGGTTTCTTCCATGGTTACTCGATTCTCTCGAATCAAATTTGGGATAATGATCGGTAAATTTATTCAATTTGGGAACTTTTTACGAATAATCCGACTGCATCTGCCTGTTCTTTAAGTTTTGGTGGTTATACATGTTCAGCATTCCAACTTTCAAACTTTAATTAATCGAGTCCCTGTACATTTCAGCCTTGTTGCATTGGTTACTATCATTGTTCAAACTATTATCTACAGGGTTATAAACTCTGTCACATGTATATATTTTTATTTTTTATGTGAGTGTGTGTTTTATATTATGGGGATAGTTGTTAGTGATTGTGAGTGAATAAGAGAGAATATTTATGAAAGTTCTATCATATTTCCTATATTTAGGGAAATATGAGGAATCACGGTACAACCCCATAAATTTTTTAATATTTTAAAAGTTGTTGTAAGTGGAGAAAAGAGAAAATATAATAATAAAGATATTAAAAAATTACTATTTTATTAAAAGAGATGGTAAAAAAATAATGTTTTTGATGTAAATATAAATATGAGATTAGAAAACCCTATTCGCTCTAAATGTTCTAAAGTTTAAAGAAGAGAAGTCTTAGATATATACTTTACATATCATTGCATACAACTAGAAATTTGAATAAAATTAATATGATTAAAGCATTCACAACTTACTCTCTATCTCTATGATTACATTAAAGATCATTATTTTCTCTCTCATTTTCAATAAAATAATGTATTTTCGTATTTTTATCATTATATTTTCTATCTTCTCCACTCACAACCACTTTCAACAAATATTAAAAAATTAATAGAGATACACAGTATTTTACCAAATATAGAGATGAACAGTAACATATTTATTATTTTCCACTCACAATCACTAATAACAATTCTCTATAATATAAAAAACGTACTCATAGATTTATAGAGAAAAAACTATGAATGCTCTTAGCAGCTTGAAATTTAAAAAAATTAAGAGTAAATTACATTTTTTATCATTTATGTATATAGTAAATTTCAGGTTTCGTTCTTAAACTAAATAAATTACACTAAACATTCTTTATGTTTAAAAAGGCTTGCACGTTTCGCCATTTCCTTTAACGGACGTTAGTTTTGTTCGTTAAATCAGGTCATGTGCCTTGCACATGAGAGCATTTTAGTTATTTTAGCTCATAAAAATATTAAAACACTAAAAACAAACTTAGACCCATTTAAAACATCTTCACTACCCATCGCTACCACCACCACCCATTATCATCCAACACCGCCACCACTTCATCATCGTTGTCGTCGTCGACCCTACTTCATCATCATCCACCGCTACTCCTGTTTCTTCATCATCATCATCATCCCTTCTAAAAGTTGACCCGTACCTAGTGACGGAGCTTGAATATTTCCATAGGGGGGG
>BJCM01006047.1:0-13941 GCA_018326385.1 Flaveria bidentis | reverse complement strand
CGAAGCTTAATATAGTCTTCCGAAGCTAAGGTGATATCTTCCGAAGGTTATGTTTACTTCGGAAGGATGTTATTGTGTACTTTGGATTTCTTCCGAAGTATACATATGTTTAGTAGGGAATCTTCCGAAGGGTTACTTCTGTTCGGAAGATATAGTGTAGGGTATTTTGTGTAAATTCTCAATATGTGTTGAAAGTTAGTTAGAGTTAGTTTCCTGCTATAAATAAAGCTGGATTGTAATCGGTGGAGTATCCTGAAATCATTCAATTAATAATAATAATCATTTGAGAGTTCTTGTTCACGTTTATTCTTTCTTGTATCATCTTTGTATTGATTGTTATTCCGCATTCATATTCTCAATCGTTATCCTGAAATCATTCAATTAATAATAATCATTTGAGAGTTCTTGTTCACGTTTATTCTGTCTTGTATCATCTTTGTATTGATTGTTATTCCGCATTCATATTCTCAATCGGTTTTACAACAGTATCAGTGCCTTACTACAAATAAAAAGTTCTATGAAAAACAATGAAAAAGTAGCATCAAGTAAGAAGAATATTAGTTTTCATAACTCAAAGTAATACACACAACAACATGTATGGAACTGAAAAACAGATAACAGTTAATGATCAAGAATTCTTGAGTTGATAGATAAGCTGTAATTTTGCAATGAAAAAAAGGAACAATGCAACAAATAATTACCTTCAGATTGTTTAGCATCTTTACTGTTGCAAGATTGAAATAAAGTTATCAATATTAGATAACAGGATCAAAGTAAAGTTTTAAGATATATGTTGTTTGGCATCAATAATTAACAAAATATACAACCAACAATGTGACTAATGGACTGATACTAAAAAACACACTGTGAAAGGAATTACTTTGTTCTATTCAAGCAAAAAATATGTTTCCATCCCATGTAAAGTTAATTCTTCGTTGGTTAAAAATATAAATCTTCGTAACTTTTACCAATAAATAAGAAAAACCACCAGAACGAAATGCTTCAACTTGTGAAACAAATAAAAAAAATTATTCATCCCTTTTGTTTTAACATCATTTTTGCCCTTTTTTTGTATGAGAAATTAACACTAATCATGACATGGAGTATTAGTTAATCTTTAAGATTGATGAGTTTATGTTGGAATACCAAAACATGTCTTAGTTTGAAGAAATCATGGGATTGACAAAGGGAGATGTTTGTGCAACATATATCCATCAACTCAATAAAGATAAGTGACATAATAAGCATCTCTAACACTGTGCGTAAAATAATGAAATAAGCAATAAATCAATAAAATGTTCGTCTGCTCAGGATTTCGTAGTAGCTATATGAATAGCAGCGTTGTCCTCTCTGGTCATGCTCATCTAAAATCCAAATCCTCCACCATAGTAGTGCTAGCCATATGAAGTGCAGTTTGATCTTTCCTATCTATAATTGCTATAATTTACAACACTCATGGTTCATAGATAGATCTAATATTGAATTCCACCATGGTTTTTAGTTATTTGCAGGTTATTAGATAAGGGGGTGTTTGAGATTGATGATTGCAATCAGTATAATAAGGTATAAAATCACAGAATCCCAAAATCACAATCCGTTTAATAAATTCAAGGTCACCTGATCGGAGGCGTTGGTGTCAGAAAACACAAATCAAACAAGAAAAACTCAAGAATAACAAAGACGTAGACAACTTACAGATTCGACGGTGAATCTGTGAATAATGCCTATACTAAATCTTCACCATTATGGTGAGATTACAACGAGTCAAGAACGCAAAAGAAGACACGCACAACCAATCAAACGATGCAATCTAGAAAGTAAGAAAACAACGAAGAAATCAACTAACAAACTAATGAAGACAAAACTAAATAAGCAGTTGATGGGGACCCGTTTAGCCACCAAAGTTATTTATTGAAGAAAATGATTAGGAAGTGACTGAATGGGTGAATGAGATTAGGGCTTCTAAGATAAAAGTCTTTCTTTTAAGTAGCCTTCAACTTGCTACAACAAACTCAAACTTTAGCTCTTGCACACCTTTAATCCTTGAACTACCAGATTTTTCATTTTACCCTACAAACCAAAAACAACTAATCAGCACAATGACTAACAAATATTTAGTAATTGAATTGATAAAGATGTACACATTTTTAACAGTTGGTGAAAGGGTTATCAAATGGGTCAAATCCGGACCATAAGATCCGCGTGTGTTTTAGTCCGGGTGAGAGGCGGGAAATCAAGGTAGAAACATGTCTAGATAGGAGACGCGTGTCCCCATCAAACCTTTGTTTATTATAGTTGATAGATGATAGATAGATATATAGATTCACGTTAAATAAAATTTAGACAAAAACATGGTTCATAAAAAAGCAAGTTGAGGGGGTCAGAATGTAAATTTTTAATAAGTGGGTTGAATAAAACAAATATATAAGTAAAATGTATAACGTGTATCTATAGTAAAACTCGAGGGGGTTAGAATGTAAGATTTTAAAGTTTAAAGTGAAACTTCAAAAAATACACACAAAACACTTTATACTATATGCATGGATCCTTTTAGTGGCGTGCATGTGTTAGTTTGGTTTGGTTTTGTCTTAAAATCAAAATCAAAAACTGGTATTCAGATTTCAAGTTTTTTAAACTATTCGGTTTCGGTATTTTTGATTTTTGGTTTTTGGTTTCACTTTATTAATATTTTTTAAGCCATTTGGGCTTTCAATTGTTTAAAGATTTTTTTTGTCTAAAGTAGTGAATTTGAGCATGAAAGTTTGTTCTTAATCTTTTATCTTTTTGTTGATTATTAAGATGATCTATAAATTCTTAAAAATTACTTGAAATTAAATTTAGTTGTGAAAAATAAAATACATTATCAAAAGTATAATAAAACAATTTAATCTATCAAATAAAACAAAAAAGTTAAAGATATTATCCTTATAACCTAAATATTTAACTTTTTTGATAGCATAAGTTATATAAGTAATTAATAGACTAATTATGTATATCAAATTGATACGAATACACATCTAAATTTACAAGTTTGCTTGTATGGCTGCAGTTTGATTTTTTTATTTTTATTTTGTTACAAGCAAAACTAAAACCAATTCGAACAAATTGGTTTTTAATAAAACATCAAACCAAGTTGTTAATTTACTTATCGATCGGTTTTGATTTTTTGGTTTAGTTGCGTCGGTTATTCCGATTTCTTGTATACCCTAGATGTTTTACTATTTAAGTTTTAATATAATATAATTATATATTATATGAATAAAATAATGTAAATACATGTTCTACATCACACATGCCACGTTTTACATTTAAGGATTAATACTATAACTTCTTGGACCCATAACATCCTGATACTTGATAGAAATTATTATTTGACTCTAAAATTTTAATTTTTTTCAATTTCATCCAAATATTTCATAAAAATTATCATTTGAATTTATTTAACTTCTTCAAATTAACATCGTTAAAATTTTCTATTAAGTACCCTACATTAGATGTACTTTTGTCAAAATAATTACAAAATAAAAAATCTCTCTATGTGAGAGTTTTATGCATTTACTCTTGTTTGGTTATAACCATTGTAATTTGAGTCCACGTGTTAAATAAAATAAAATATAATGATAATCAATTAAAAGTGACACATTTCTAACTATATATAATATACAACGCAAAAGTATAAATAAATAAACAAGTCATATGACACAGACTGTTTGAATCACAACAATAAAAGACAAATCGTCACTAAAGCATAAGAAACAATAAATAATATTAAATTACTAGTCCATAAATAATAATCATAAAATATCAAACATTGTAACTATAATTAATCTTTAAACTTAAAAAGTCTATTATTTAATAAGACATGCAAAAGTGACCTGGATATTAAACCAAAATACATCAACAAGAAAACAACAAAATATTACTATGGAGTCAAATTATAACTGCAATTATCAAAATAGACTAAACGCATAAAAATTTTCATATGGGCTCGTTTTATAGTTAAAATGATTACACAATAAATAACCAACCCACGTGAACGTTTTATGCGCTTAATCTCTTTTGGTAATTGCGGTTACGATTTGACTCCGTGATAGTCTTTTGTTATTTTGACTTGTTAATATATTTTAGTTTAATAGTTATGTTACTTTTACCTGTTTTGTTTAATAATAGATTTCTTTAGTTTAAGTTTACTTATGATTATGATTATTGATATTTAAAAATTATTATTCATAGATTGTTAATGTCATATAAAAAATCAGACATCAAGATCAAGCTTTGATATTGTTTATAATTTCCTTATACTTTTCTCTTATTATTTATCTTTTATGGTTATGATTCAAATAGTTTATGTCATATGACTTGTTTGTTTATTTACATATACATTTTTTGTGATGTATATTCTATAAAGTTAGAAATAAGTTATTTTTAGTTGGTTATCATTATATTTTAGTTTATCTAGTAGGTGGATACAAATCGCATGGTGATTACCAAACAAGACTGAATGAATAAAATGTTTCACGTAGAGTTGAGTTTTAGTTGTTATGTTCTGACATAAATACTCCTACTTTAAGAGAGTTAATAGAAAAAGTTAACGGTGTTATTTAGTTGTAGTTCAATGGATTCAAATGATAATTTTTATGAAACATTTGAATGCAAATGATAAATTTTAAACTTTTGAACTCAAAAGACAATTTCTATAAACGGGGATGAAAAATACATTTAACTCTAAAATTAAACTAAATTATTGGAGACTTAATGTGTAATTTATAAAAATATTTAAACGTCATGAACAAAATCATAAGTTGACTTAAATTGAAGATATCATTCAGTCATTTTATTTTATTTCAACTTTTTTGTTTCATTTAATATTAGTGGTGATTTCATTAGTTTCACTATAACATGTACTTGAAGCGTGATAGAATGTTAGTATGTGATGACGTAGGTATGTTTATATTTGTTTTAAAGTTGGCAAAGGAATAATATATAACATTCTTACTAAAATCATATGGCAAGGACGGACCAACAACAACATAAGAAAAAAAGTAACGCTCAAGTCTTTGTCTATGAAGTTAGTCTTACCGAAGTCATTCCACACGATAAGGATAACGCCATTCTTATCATAAACAAACTCTTACGAGTCCAAAAGAGGTGTCATGACAAGAATACCTAGGCACGACAGAAACCTACGCAAAAGAAATTTGTTAGAGTTAACTTTACAAAGCACGGTCTTTTCCTTTTTATCATAATAAGGGAATGTTAACTGGAAAAGGCTAAAAGATGTTGTGACAAATGTCCCTCCAAAGCGCTAGCTTTTCCTTCTTCATCCATCTTTGTTGGATTCCATTCATGCAACTTCGACAAGGCTTTATATATCTCTATTCCATTATCTCCTATGCTCGTCTACTCATTTGTCTTACATATATCTATAGCTTGAGCCTTGGAATATCTTCGAGGCTAAACTCCTCGGGCCCTGTAATGTAGATATTCATTCTTTGTGGTTACAACCATATTCCAAACTCGGAAATGAATCGCGGAGGATATGCTCATTTGTATCCGACAATGATACCCAACTCAGAATGAGATGTAGCAACCGTATGCATATCAAATTTTATCAAATCACATATAGGTATGAATAAAATCACATGATCAAGAAGACCATGTCACTTAATCAAAAAGTAATGTTGTGAGCAACACAAAGCACGGTGTTATTCATTTGTTTCAGTTGAGTATTATATCGAGATACAACAATACAACATTTGCAACTATAAATTAAAAAAACATCTCTAGTGCAATTTTAGTAATATCATCATAGGTATGCGATTATAATATCATCCGACTCGACTCTTATGTTTTCGTCAGATGTGTAAAAGACTAAAAAACCATTAAAAGAAAAACTCTAGAAAGAAAAAGATGGGGTGAGAGAGGCTCGAACTCTCGACCTCAGGATTACTCAGAAGCTATGAGACCTACGCGCTAGCCAACTGCGCCACCACCCCATTGTGTTTATCAGCGAAAGATAAATATCTTTATATCTTATTTATTACTGTTCTTCGTTACTGTTAACAAAATCAGTGGATTTTCCTTTCGACGAACATTGTTGCACCATGGAGACCAATTTTGATCAGGTAGAACCCTAATTTCATGTTTAGATTTCTGCATAACATATGTTTTCAACTATATGAAGTTCTGATTTGTTTCGTTGTAATCCGTCAAACTAACAGGATCTGATATATGCAATTTTCAAATCTGTTTGGAGCAAGAAGGCAATCGGTTAGATTTCTCTCACTTTTCCGATTAACCTTTCGTCTTCCTGTAGAATTTTGTGCTTATGGAACTACATTCGTTGAGTCGTTTTCGTTTCAGAGCGAGAGAAGAACGATGATGGTGAGAGTTCAAAAGGCGAGGTTAGACGCGTTTAATCATCTAATCTGTGATTTCAGTGTGTAATTTTTTGTGAAAATTGATATGGAAATCTAGTTTTGCTATGAACGATCGTTTCTGTTTTTTTTTTTTTTGATTGTTTACGATTTTGCAATGCAGGAACGAGCAGGAACCTCGAAGAAAAACCGACCTACTTCTGGTAAGGAGTGTGTCTGATACTTCAAGTTAATGCGTTTGCTGTTGATGTGAGTTCAAATTAGATGCAAAATCAGCATCATGTGTTCCTTTTGGGTTCTGCTATTCTTACACCACCCCTTAACTTAAATAGAGTAATAGACAGTAGACACCCCAAACTCAAATGACATTTTTGACGATAAATTGAAACGACTGCTTAAAATTCTAGGAGCCCATGAGATTTGACGTAACCTCTACATGACCATTTCACTTTATGCTTTACATGTTTTCAAGCGGTTGTTTGCATGTGGTGTGGGATTAGATTGGGGTGGCGTGGTATGGTTCGCCCCTTCCTTTTTGATTATTTTGAGATGATGACATAATGTTAAACTTCTAGGTTTTAAATGAGTTTGCTCTAAGCCTCTAAGTATTGGTTGATATATTCTCACAGGAGATTCTTATAGTTTCTCATGCTAGGGTTTTAACATGTGTCTTTGTCTGCTTTGTTTTCTTTTTTTTTTGTATGTCTGCAATTTGTCATAACTATGTACTTGTTGTTGGTGCAGCTAATTCAAATGCTGTGAAGCTGAGTTGTGAAGTACTTCGGCTATTTGTTACAGGTACACGCATCTTGATTGTGTTCGCTAATGGTATAAAGTTGGTTGTCTGTTTGCAGTTGGTTCTGGAGATGGATGCATATTTTCTGTGTCACTTATGAAGCTATGTTTTTGAAAATGCAGAAGCAGTCCAACGAGCTGCTACGATCGCTGATGCTGAAGGTGGAAACAAGATTGAAGCAACCCACCTGGAAAGGATACTTCCTCAGTTACTGTTAGATTTTTAAGGTACTACAGAATGAATCATGCATTACCATTATTTGAATGCAGGTTTCTCTAATGGTCTTGATACTGCTCGTCATTGCATCTTGGTAAACCTAAGATCTCTTTTGAGCTTTAAAAATGTGTTAGCACAGTTGTTAAGCCCTGATTAACATGCTTGTAATGTTCTCTATCAAAGAAATATGAAAAATTAAAACTTCAATATCCTAGTATGAGTAATATATATATATATATATATATATATATATATATATGTCTGTATATCCTTTTATGTCAATCTGATTTATTCTTTTACATACGTTTTGATATATTGGTGCATACAGTGGGATGATATCAGAATGTAGCTATAGCCTATAGTCACACTCAAGTTAAGTTGGTTTTTGAAAGGAAAAACAAACTGCCACTCTTGTACATTGCAAGTAAAAATAAGAATAACAGACGTCAGATAGTTATTTAAAACAATGAACCAGTGTCACATATCTAACACCTCCCCACTGGTTCCAATACTGAAACAACTGACAAACATCATTTTATACTCAATTGGAACACATCGATCATTTTTCTTCTTAATCAGTACAACAACGGAACATTAAGAATTTCTCCATTGTCCTACCACATTCTGAACAAACCACCACCTCAGGAATCCCGCCACTAATCCCCGGAAGGATAAGTCGGTTGCAATGCTGAGGTTTATGCAATTTGGCCAAGTAACCTTTTAATGCGGGAACAAAACCGTTTTCCTGTGCATCTCCTTCCCAATTCGTATACTCTTCTAAACTCTTCGATGCCAATTCTGCATTTGCCCTCGCCATCTCACCAGATCCCTTACATATCAAAGCCCACCCTTGATCACTCCCATCAAAGCTCATCATGGTCATAACCTCCTTCATAATAGGGTCGTTGTCAAAACTTTTTCCATGTTGAATCTTTGAGTACAGCATGCTTTCAAGGCGGGTCCAAAAGTACCACACAGAAGTAGGGTCCGGCCAAGTGTGACTTAGTTTCTCCTCACTGATCGTGGCACTTATTTTCCTTATTCTCTCTTTGGTTCCACTCTTTCCCACATAAACCATCTCTAGTGGGATTCCTGTAGTTTTAGCAAGATTTGATGCTATCTTTGTAAAATTCTTGATCCAATTTAGGTCATCTCCTCCATACAAGCATATGTATTTCTTGTCAGCAATCTAGCAATGTACATTATTGATAATAAACTAATTAACATGATTATTAATAACTAAATATAAGAGTGCTACTGTGCTACAGATTAAATAAGTTACCCAATGTAATATATATCGATCAATGTGGTCGACCAATAACTCAAGTGTCCAAGATTCTTCCTTCCATAATGCGTCCTCTTTCATGCTAGTGAAAGGGTAAGCAATATTTCTCCAAATCCAGACCATGTGGAGTGCATTTGGTGATGTCACTCTCCCCTGTGGATCTAACGCTACCAAGATTGGCTTTTTTTCAAACTGCCACACTTGTTTGATGTACTTGATGACTGCTGTTTCTAGTAAATTAGGGTGGTGCAGCATATGCCAAGCCATCATTGATTGAAGCTGCTCAAGCTTGTGTTGATGTGAATCATTCCATGCCATCAGATTGTCCACAACCGGGATCCACACAACTTCATAATGAAGATCTGGTTGTATTCTAGAGTCTTTGTATATTTGAGTAAGAACTAGAATCTCTTCATGGGAGATATTTAGGTCTGATATGAGCAGCAATACAGTCTTTTTTCGTAGAACATCCACATTAACCTGTTTTGATGACGGTGGAGGAATCACATCAATTTATTAGTTAGTGAAAAGTTAATTAGGTCCGGTAAAGTTAAAAACAGAATTTAAAATCAACCCTTGTCTTCGTTGAGCCATCAAGAAGTGGATGAATGTCATCCTTGGCACAAAACAAAGCCTTGAGAATCTTCAAGTTGTCTAAGTGAGACACATCAAAGATTCGCTTAAGCATGATAAAATATTCATCATGTTGCTTCTCCTCTGCACAACGTAATTTATGAGCATTAAATCTTTTTTCGTAGTTTTTGGATCATTAGAATTTTAAACTACAAAAAAGGTTAGACTTACCTATGTTTTGCATGCAAAGGAGGAGAAGTCCTTTAAGGTGTTCGTGAATATTGTTAACCTTGTGAGCTAAGCTTGAAAGTTCCCATGCCTCTGAGGTAGCTGAGATGTACCTGCATTTATCATATGCCAAATGATATATTGATCAAAATTTGGGCAAACAGAAATGAAGCTTATATATGATAATCAGTTGTAATAGAACGGGTTGCAGGGATAAGGTGTTTGGATGTGGTTCTGTTGTTTAAAGTTCTAATGATCAGACAAATAGCTGTTCAAGTGTTGGACAATTTCTGATAATTTAGAATGTACACATTGTTGTTATAACAACGGGAGTAAAAGTCCCTCAATTAGGTTAAAAGACTGGTAATTGTGCCATTTGAGTAAATCTCCTGATAATCAGTTTTGTTGCAGTTGGCAAGATATTAATATCTGAAAGTAATTATTTGACCCCTACCTAATCAGAAGCAATATTTTGCTTATCCAACCTTTGATACTAGATATATATCTGATCCAAAACTCAAATCCAAACACCCTTAGAGGTCAAGAGTTAACAATAGGCATGTTCTTGATTTAAAGAAGAAAAATAATATATAAAACTTACTCGTAATTCATGCCTAAAAGGCTTGTAAGCTGAGAGGCACAAGCCACCATACTCTTGATGGACCAATAAGCCGCAGTGGGAATATGAGATAATGCTGTTGACTTGGGTGGTGTGTCATCTTGGAGATATTGGTAAGGCAAGTTTTTGAATGCAATGATACATTTAGTCACATCCAACATAGCCTTAATGAGGTTATTGATAGCATCAAACCGAGGTTTGATTGATTTGTAATGTTCTATGATGTTTGGTAATTGTTTAAGCACTGCTACCGATTTAGCAAGTGGATTGGTGGCAAATAGTTGAGCCACGAGCCAAAACTCTCCAAAGTTTACTGCAAAGGCTCCTAATGATATGATCACTTTGGCTTCCCATGTGTAGCTTGATAGTATGTTGAGGATTGCCATTGTTGATGCATGAGCGTCTGCTCCACCCGAGCACTTGCAAGAAAACTGCTGACAAAAGCATTAATTAGGCTCGCATTGCAGGTGATACTTTGCACATTCATACTTCTGTTAATAAGATTTTCTTGCTTGTACCATATCAGTTAGAGATGGTTAAGTTGGTTGCAAGCGTGGGCTAGGTAAAAATTCCAAATGGGTTTGGGTCAAAATGTGCAACATTAGTTATAGGTCTGTTGGGCTGGGTAAAGAGTCCAAAAAGATTCTGGTCAAAATGTGTAATATTAGTTGCAGGCAGCAGAGTGGTCAAAGAGTCCAAAAGGGACCGGGTCAGAATGTGTAATTTTAGTTGCAGGTTGGACAGATGGGTTAATCCAAACACATTAGTTACTATATATAGTGGTGTCAGCCTGTTTAGAAAGTTAAAACATTGTTTCAATAATGATTTAAAAGTTTTTATGCATCAAATATAAACTTTGGTTGACTTGCTACCCATTTCAGACCTGTTTCCTTCTAAGATAATTTTTTATACTACCCGTTTGGCCCCGTAGAGATTAAACATAACCTGAATCAACCCATTATTTAGAACAGGACACCTCTTATTTATCAACACATAGTAATTTGCATACTAACCTCACAGGAAATTTTATGGATCACATGAGCCAATCCATCTGGGATCCCATCAACATCTTCAATGCTAGAGAAAGAAGCCTTCTCTTGTGCAACCAATGGATCAGTATGCCCATCATGTGTGCCCTACAATGACATGGTAATCAGCACAAAATGTAAAGGTGGCAAAATAGGCAGGTTGGGCAACGAATCATAGTTATTTTCAAATATGATCATGTGATTAGAAAATCTATATCACTACAATAAAAAATTTTGATTTTTTAAAATAAAGTGTGTTAGGAGTTGATACATAAAAAAACCAATTTAGTCAACTTTTGACGTGACTAGTTCGATCCGTTTGACGTGTCAGGGATTAAAACATAACCCGAATTGACACATGCACAATAAAACGGGTCAGAATGCCACTTTTACAAAATTAAGACAAAAGATTATACATACACTGATAACACCATCAATATTTGCAGGAACTGCAAGTTGGAGTGTTTGTTCAATGACATCAAAAATGCCCTCCAACTCAACATCACGACCATCGGGTGAATGGGTCCCCATAACCTGCTTCATCATTGCATTGTCATCAGAGGAACTGAACATTCGGCGATCCTTCTTAACTACCCGCTGCTGCTGCTGCTGCTGCATTTTCAGGCTGCTGTTGGACTCTTTGGGCTCAAACATGAAAATGTCAAGACAAAGGTCAGTTTGGTGTGTGGTTTTCTGATTACGCGATATCTAGGCAATATATAATACTGAAAAAGGATGAGGAATATTTCAAAGTCACTATTGGATCAAGTACCTTACTTGAATGTAGGTGTTAACCCCTTTAAAGTAAAGCTGGTTTCATATGGATAAGCATTTTGAAGCTGGTGGGCCCCTATATACATTAGGCATAGTTTAGCATTTACTTAATACAGAAGAAATGACTATAAGATTCATAAAAATGCAATGAATGAATGAGGATTTGAATTTGATTCATTTTTGGGTTCTAAAAAAAAACATAGATGTGGTCATCTGTAGCAGGTGTTGGAGGTGGTAGATGGTCGTTGTGATATTATAGGTGTTGTCGTAACATCTAGGGTGGCAAAATGGGCGTGCTAGCGTGTTGGGCTACGAGTCAAAAAACTGTTATTTTAGTTGAACTTCTAGTCATATTTTGGATGACTTTCAATCCGTTTGACTTGCTCAGTTTGACTAGATACCATTTTCATGAAATCTTTTTGTCAATAACATTACCCAAATCAACCCGCTTGTAATCAAATGGGTAGAAGTTGTGACCTCTAAATAGAACGCATAAGCATGTGATTTATTCATAGTTGTCTCTCTTATAAGTTACGGTTTCTTATCGGGTTACCATAAACCCGACATGGGTTTGGGAGGTTGACTTTTTAATTTCATCAAACTTGTAAGTCCCATGATCGTAGATCACTAAAGTCAGTCAAACCCGCCTTCTTGACCTTAACTATGTAAAAAAGGTTTCTACTCATACAAAAAGAAACATAAACCGATAATAATTTCGGTTAGGATGTTAAGGTTCAGGTTTTGAATATCTCGGCCGCTTTCATCAATTTTGTATTATGTCAAACGGAAAACTAAACAAATTCAAAATGGCCAAAACTAAAACTAGAACCAAATTTGAATTTAGTTCGGTTTGCTTTCAAATGAAAAAAAAGATGGGTGTTCATCAGCTCGATTTCGGGTTCCTCAGTTTTGTAATGGCTAAATGTTTAACAGTTGTACAGATAGAAAATTCAATAGTCCAATATATTGAGTTTCTTAAAATCGAACCGAAGACCAAATTTAATAAATCAATTTAATTGTAAACCTAAACTAAAGCCGAATATGTCATCAAGTTCAGTTTTAAACACTTTTAGTTTGGTTAGTACTCGGTTTAAATAGTTTGTAACCGAACAATAAACACCCCTAATTTGGTCACTATATGCTAGAATTAAAATTTACAAACTCTTAAATTGTTGAATTAGAAAAAATAATTTTCCTATTATAATAATGTAAAGGTCCCTTGTTTTGATCTTCTATCTGACGATCACTCCACAACGTTGCTTGTATGAAAAGTATAATAAAATATGGAAAAAGAAACACATGATATACATGCGAACTTCGGTTATAAGATCAAGAAATAGCCATCAAATCATTGGTGTTTCTTTTGCTTTTCTTAATCACTTCCTAAAGCGAAAGGATGTGAAATTGATAACAAAGCCAACCAATAGTATTCTATATAACAATTATAAACTCTAATATAGTTTAGGAACCCGATTCCCTCATATTATTAATTTTCTTTAAAATAGAGGGGTGATTTTATGGTTTTTCCTGACTCATTATCTCTTTTCTTTTCTTTTTTTCCCGACCTAATGAATTTCTTACTTTTCTTTGAATTTATTTTGATGTTTTTTGTTTTCCTTTTTTAAAATTTTAGTTTGAAGTTTATTTTAGTTTACACTTAATTGTTCTTAATTTTAGTTTTGGGTTCTTTTTCCATTCACGTTACATCAATCATTGTGTCTATGTTTCTAATTTGATGTCCGCCACGCAGTGCCCACTAGTTTAATATATAAATAAATAGGTGCTTTTGTGTATATAAAAAATTCAGTGTTTAAAATGAAAATGTTTTACTATAAAGATTTGAACTCAAAACACTTTTATAAATAAGAGTAATTATCAATGTCACTTTTATAATTAGTTTATAAGTTAATGAATTTTGAATAATACCACGTTAGATACATGTCATTAACCATGCTTTGGGCGTTGGGCTCAATGTTTGACTAATCTAGGTCATTTAACAAGTTTGTTATAAAAAATATTGAATATATAAAATACGTTATAAAAAC
>BJCM01006012.1:3855-16817 GCA_018326385.1 Flaveria bidentis | reverse complement strand
ATCAAAGTAAGGAGTTTAATCCTAACTCGTTGGTAAGGGTCCACAAGAGTGAGATAAGTGAAATTGCCATCAAGGTAAGAAAATCACTCCTATCTTAATGGTTTAATTTCATAAAAACAATAATGGCGGATTGAAAGACATCACCAAAGTAATGGATTCACTCCAATTTCGGTAAGGTCGTTTCATTTGTAAAATACGAGTGTCTTCGTATCGTCGTTGTATGATTACACCTTAGGAAAGGTGTATTTCTTTTTGGCCGAGAATAAGATGAGGAGCAAGATTAGGTAGATTTGAGGGTTTCTTTTACTTTTTATTTTTTGGCACGAATATAAGATAATCAAACAAATCATAAGTGTTACTAACGGGAGTCCTTAGTCATAGTCCAGGTTAAAACATGAAAGTTTTCCTAATTCCCTAAAATATGGCTCTGATACCAATTTGTCACACCCCAACTGATGACGGAAACATCGAGGCGCGAGAAGTGATATATTGTTCAAAGACATCATAGAACTAAAGTGACAATAAATAAGATTAAATTTCATTTCCATTAATCAATATAACGTTACAATGATTCAAATAAACATACAAAAATGTTGAGAAGTACAAGTCTAAAACAAGTATAACAAAATGATAGATTTGATGTGTTTTTAAGTCCACCTAATTGAATTTTTGATGAAGCTTCAAGCACTTCCTGAAACATGTATAAAATATAGGTCAACATATGAATATGTTGGTGAGCATACAAGTTTGAATACATAGTATAATAGTGAATAAATCCCAATTCAACATGAGTAAAGTATACTAAAGTTTGTACATTGCTAGCATGCAAAGCCCATAATCAAACCAAAGTGTCCACTAGCGTAATCTTAACATTAAAAATGACCAAGACCGTAAATATTGAATAACTTAACATAGACCCATCATAATAGGGCGAATGTGCTAGTCCTATAGCACTATACATGTTAAGGGAGGTTTAGATTTTTTGCAAGATAATGTATTCTAGAATGTATTCACAAATAGTATAGAAAGTAAGCATGTTTGTATGAATTGAGTTTTAAAATAAATTTGATTGAATGTATGCTCGAGTGTATTTGATAAATGGTACATGTTGCAACCCAAATAGTGTTAAAATAAAAAAGGGTGAAATATGACTCACGGTTTGGCAATTAAAATCCACAAGAATAGATGATTGAGTTTAAATGATTCACCAAAGTCACCCTAAAAGGTAAATGAAAGTGTGTAAGTTTAGAATTCAAAGTTTGAGATTTTAGCAATTGAAAACTATACAAAAATTACAAATGCGAGTGTACATGAAAGTATATACTTCTTAGACACTTATTTGGACACCATGTATTGTGTGTGTTCTTTATGAGTTTTAGTCACTCATTGGAAGTCCAAAATAAGGAATCATAAGATTAGTATAACGCCTACCTTAACACATAACATTCAACCATGGTTGATTGATATTATGGTTTGGTTTTGACTAAGTATTATGTAGATATAAATATAAATCATGCATTAGAGGTAGGGTAATCCACAAACCTCAAGTGTTATATTTATATAAGTCATGTATTAGAGGTAATGATATCCACAAACCTCAAGATTGTCACCATTGCACAAAATCTTCACATAAGGGTGATTCGGATGGTCATGAGTATATAAATAAAAATACGAAAGTAAATTAACTAGTTTGACTAAGTGTTCAAGTGGGGTATGGTGGATAAATTAGTTGTAGAACTAAGGTTCAACATCACCATTTCATACCATAGCACAAACCTTCAACATTGGTTGGAGGCTCGGTTTGGTTTCATCCACTTCTTGATTTGCAGATCACTTAGTGTTTTATAAAGATGAAATAATGGAGTGTAAAAGTCTTAAAATTTCAGAAATATAACTTCAACACAAGTCTTCCAACATTGAAGTTGTTGGTGACTTGGTTTAGTATGTAAAAGGTTTAAAAATAAAACAAGAAAACATGTAAGAAAGAATCAAGTATAATATTTCAAACTTGGACCTCAAAATGGGGGTTATCATACTTGTGTCACCTTAGTGACTAACTGGTTATGTCCTAGAGGTTATTCCAAGTGGTAAAGAAAATCAAAAAGAAAATAAGAAAGAATTATAAATAAATAAATAAATAAAATAAAAACTCACAAGTTGTTCTTCAATATTTCTTGCAAAAAAAGATGAAGTTCTTTGATTGATTGAGAGAGTTTAGAGTGATAAAAGTGATTAGATGGAGATTTGAGTTAGTATTTATAGATGAAAATTATGGTTAGCCATAAATGTAAGTAGTTGGGAAGATGAGTGGAGAGAAAGTATAAATTTTCAATTTGAATCCCTTAACGTATTTTATTTATTAATTTACACCATAACTAGTATTTAAAAATGAGTATTTTAATATATGAATCATAAAAATAAAACTTATAAATAATTTTCTGAAATATATAAGTCGCGATAAGTTGTTCAATTTGTAAATGTTTAAGCGTTGCACAAACATATAATCAACAAAAATTACATAAAAAGATATTTTTACTATGATCAAGTCTTAAGATTACAAGGATTGAACAAAAAGTAATATTACATTTAAAAAAATAACTGTAAATGTGGAACGTTACAAGGGGGGATTTATAGAATTGCCACTAGGCATCATTTTGAAATTTGATTTAGGCTCAGCTTTAGACCCTGGAGCCTATTGGTTGCAACTCAGGTTGTAAGTACACAAAAGTGTACCCACCATCCATGGGAATGCCATGCCAAAGCCCGATTTGTGCCAAAGTCATCATCAACAAATGAATTGAGATTTGTCAATATTAATCAACTTGGACAGCCGCAACAATAACAAACATTCGTAACCAAATTGCAGTCGCAACAATAACAAACATTCGTAACCATATTGCAGGTAGTTTCATCAACCGCAACCAATAAATATAATGCATGGATACAGAAACTTAAATCAAAACTTAGGGTCCAACATTAGCAACTTAGGATCCATCACAAACATACCACCAATCTATACAAACATACCACCAATCTATACAAACATACCACCAATCTATACTTCACAAGACAAACCTCAAGAACATATTTAAACTTCATAAACCAAAATCAAAGCTCATCAATATAACACATGTCAGATTGAAGAACCTTAGCATTATTGATAAACATATCTAAAAGGTCTCATAACAACCTTATCCAGGGTTTCAACAAAAAACCAACTATAACCTGTAAAAAAACAAAAAGTCAATGTCGGTAACATGATCAAGTCTCAGAGCATAAGGCCCCAGTCATCATAGACTAAAAAAATAGAAAGCCCCAACATAATCGAGTACCAAATCGAGTGGTTGTAGATCTGACGCCACCAAGTAAAGCACGACGCCCCCATAAAAGGCATACTAGTCAGCTACTAGCAACGATAGGCCACTGTAGAGTCTCAGGCTAGTAGTCATAACCATCGTCGACAGATGCAAAGAAATAATCGAAGTCTCAGACCAGACGGACCCGATCATCATCGAGAAAAGAAACGAAAATCCACAATGTAATCGAGCACCGAATCGAGATGTTGTAGAGCCACAAAAAGACGCGGCGGTCAGCTACCGAAAACGACAGGCCACTACAGAGTCTCAGGGTAGCAATCATAACCATCATCGACATATGCAGAGTGATAATCAAAAAGGCGAAGACACAAAGGCACCAGATGCCACAACTGCAAGGTCGGACAACCGGTCATTGGCCGGAAACGCCACTCGAAACGGTGGTTCCTTCGCCTCTTTCTCTATTCTCTCTCTAGAAAATAGCGTAGAAATTGAGTGGGGGAGGCAACGAATGTCACGGACAAAAGACTAGACAATGTTTGGCCGGTGAAAACACCACCGGAAAAGCCGATTCATCCCCGCTCTCTCTCTCTCTACTCTTTCTCTCTAGTAACACCTTTTGATCTTAAAAAATGAGATAAAAATGACAAAGTAGATGACTAAATAAGATGGAAAACCCTTAAAGATCACAAAATTACTGTGGCCAATTTAAAAAGAATGAAAAATGTACTGGTCCACTGACCAAATGTTTTAGTATAGAATAGTAATTGTAATTTCTAGGCTGAAAATAAATTCAATTTTATTTTAGATGAACCGCTAGTTGAACCGGCGGATATAATTACACGACAATAACATTCGCTACTTGAGAGGATTTGAGTTTTATAGCTAGATTGAAACTTAAATTTAATTTTTAACTTTAGATATAATTTATTACTTCTCTTAGAAATTTAAATATTTAACCCTTTTGAAAAATCCAGACACACCATTTTGTTAGTTTTTTATTAAATTTCTAGCATAACTTTTCTCATTATTATTAAAATGTTATACGGTAAACCAGAGTTTTATTATTTTGATATGAATATGGTTGTTAGTGTTATTTAAGACAATAGTAATTTAGATAAACACGTACATACACCTATGTATATAAATGAATATTTAATAGAACACTGCATTTTAAGAAATATGAAGGAGTTATAAGCAGCACATTCTATTAATAGAATGAAAACTCACACATTTATCTAACTAACTTTTATTTCTATATAACTTATTTACATAAGACATGAACTCTTTACATCTTTACATCAAGAAGAGTTTTTTACCGTAATTTTAAATGATTTTTATTAATTAGACTTTACCTTCAAATAACACCTTGTACTAGTGTGTGTTAAGGCTGTACAAAAAGTTCGTAGCTTAAAGCTCGCTAGAAGTTCGCTCGAAAAAAGCTCGAATCTAAACGAGTCGGCTCGGCTCGGCTCGAATTCTAAACGAGCCAAACTCGAGCCAGGGTTAGCTCGGTTCGAGCTCAGCTCGTGGCTCGGTTCGTTGGCTCGGCTCGTGGCTCGATGCATATAATATATGTATATATATATATATTTATATAGTATAATAATAATTATTTTTATTATTATTATTATTATTATTATTATAACTACTATTATTATGATTATTATTTTATATTAGGATTTTAAAAATATTTTCTTAAAAATAAAAATGAATTCTTTTTAAAAACATTAAGTATTTTGTTTAAAAATATATAACTTGATAGTAATTGTTTATATTCAAAATAATAATCTTTGTTCCCATAAGTACGAAGTACCCAACAAAATGTAAAACCTAATATATATTTTTTGTGTTTTCATATAAATTAATGTGAAAAATTAAAAAAATATATATTTAAATCGAGCCGGCTCGAACGAGACACGAACTGGCTCGAACTTTTCAAGAGCCGAACTTGAACCGGTGTTTTGAGCTTGTTAAATTTTTCGAGCCGGCTTGGCTCGGCTCGATAAGCTTCGAGCTCGAGCTCGAACCCATCCTGGCTCGGCTCGGCTCCGCTCGTTTACAGCCCTAGACTGTGTGTATGCTTATAAAATTTTTTTATTGTATATGGATTTTTGAAAATTCAAAAGATTAATTTATTTCCTCCATAAGATTAAAAACATTAATTTACCTTTAAATGTTTTAGATGATTTTTTAATTTCACTTCAAAAGTTTCATTTCTTGGATAAAATTGAAAAAACTAATAAAGCTTTTGTACTTTAACTAAAACAACTTATGAAATTTTTGGAGGTAAATTGATGTTTTTAATCTTTTGGAGGAAATGGTTATTTTTAACAAACATTAAAGAGTAAAATTGAACTTAACTCTTATTTATAATTTAATATTTCTTTTAACTTTATATTTGTTTGTTTTTAAAAATTCAAACGCACCGTTTTGTTAGCCATTTTGACATTCCAACATAAATTTTGTTAAAAACAAGGTTTGTTTGAATGAAATTATAATTTTTATAAAAAAATCTTTTTTTATTTAAATAAATTGGAGAGCACCTATTGTACGTCCCACATCTCACCCCATCCTCGTCGCAAGCCTCATTTAAGGAAGAAGGAACTCATACTAAGTTCACGTTTTATTATATTAAAGATTAGGGTTTGTAATCTATGATAAATATGAAGAATTACATCGAGTTATATGATTTAGGATCACTAAAGAGAGCATTTTTTAGGGTTTGATGTCAAACTCCATTAAGCTTGTCAAAGTAGAGAAGTCTACCGCCATGAGTTTGACACCCTACACATATCCCGCATCGGCTATGGACAGAATAGATTTCTGGTTCATAAGAAATGTCTGGCCTCTAACATCAACAAGTTTTGGGCGTATTGGCTGTGGATGCGAGGAGAACTTCATAGTTAAGCGTGCTCAGGTGGGAGCAATCTAGGGATGAGTGACCTCCTTGGGAAGTTTTCACCCGAGCAACCAAAAGCAAATCCATGAGCTTCTTATGGGCAAAACGGATAATATTGTTGATGTGAGAGGTCAGGTGTTACAGAATGGTATCAGAGTCACTCCTGTGTCGTTCGGGGTGTGGGACATACCTCACCAAGGATGTTGACTTCTTGGGCTCATCGAGGACGATGAGTCCAAACAGAGGGTGCTTGTGACACCCTACACATATCCCACATCGGTTGTGGATAGGAGAGATTCATGGTTCATAAGAAATGGCTGATCTCTAACATCAACAACGTATTTTGGGCGTATTGGCTGTGGATAAGAGGAGAACTCCACAGTTAAGCGTGCTTAGGTGGGAGCAATCCAGGGATGGGTGACCTCTTTGAGAAGTTTTCACCTGAGCAACCAAAAGCAAATCAATGAGCTATTCGTGCGCAAAGCGAACAATATTTTTTGTGTGAGGATCCGGGTGTTACATAACACTCACATTTAATAATTTTGGGTGACATGTGCTAGAAAAACATGATATACAAGAAAAGCAATTTTTTAAGTATGCTTTAAAATATTCTTTACGAGATAAAATATAATATACTTTAAATTTTGAGTTAATCTCAGTTTTCGTCCCTGAGTTTTGTAAATTGTCTCCACTTGAGTACCAATATTTATTTTGTCTCTATTATTGGCCTGAGTTTTTGCAAATCATTTCTATTTTTGTCCTTTTGACTAATGATGTTAATATTTTCTGTTAGATTTTTAAAAAAAGACCAAAATACCCTAAGAGCTATAAAAATATCACAATTTTACTTCTTAATTCCCCACAGCACCACATACCACAACCACCGCACACCACCGCCACCGCACACCACCGCCACCGCACACCACTGCCACCACACACCACCGCCACACCACACCACCACGACCACACACCATCGCGAATCTCCTATCAAGAAATCAAGCAACTTGACATCCTTCCACCGATCATAATTGTTCAACACAACAATCAAATCGTTAAATTCATCACTTTGATTGAGAAGAATCTTGACAATTATATATGATATTCCTTAAATGTTTTGTTCAAGGGTTTGGGGGTCGAGTTCAGGGCATTCAAGGGACTTAGTGGAGGGGTCGCCAATGCAGCCGGTGGCGCCGTCGATGAGGGCGACGATGGTGTGGCCAGAGTTGAGGAACCACGAAAGGATAATGATGCTGACGAGGGTGTCGAGGTGGAGGCTCTCGACGGTGGGGTCGAAGCCGCTGTACACTCGAACAAATGAATCAGAGCAGATTGTTTGGAAGTTTTCGCCGGTGAGGAAGTCCAGTAGCCTCTTTCTTCGATGGTTTAGATGTTAGGGCGGTGATAGTGTGACTGTTGTGGGGTTGATTGGAGTGAGATGGAGCAGAGGTTGTGAGTAAATGGGTGACGCTAGAGACGGTAGTGGTGAAGGGCTCCGGCGAATGAGGTTCTGTAATTAGTGTGTGGTGGCGGTGGTGTGTGGTGTTGTGGAGAAAAAAGAAAGAGGGAGAGTGTGAGAGAAAGTGAAAAATTATGTGGTGATATTCTTTTTATAGCCATGGGTATTTTGATTTTTTTAACACTCAATTAACAGCAGATCTTAACACCGTTAGTTAAAAGGATGAAAATAGTAACGATTTGCAAAATTCAGGCCAATAATAGAGACAAATTAAACGTTAGTAATCAAGTGGAGATAATTTGCAAAACCCAGGGACGAAAACCAAGATTAATTCTTAAATTTTTAAATACAACTTGGTTTTTTATAGCATTTTTATCTTTATACTCTAATATAATAATAACTGACGAAAACACGTGGTACCAACACATTTTGTATCACCAAAACTCTCTAATATTCAATAGTTATTATAATTGCTAATAATACTATTTAATTTTTTTATAAACTATAAATATATTTTTGAAAATTACGAAAGAGTTATTTTTAAATTTGTGTTTTTAGAAAGTAAACTATTTATAAATAAAAATTAATTAAAAATGAGAGTTATAAATACGATTTTTTTAAATGGTTTGTTTTGTAACAAAATGCTTAGTTTTTTCTAAATAAATTTTTTAAAAAAGTTGATATCATTGTTTTATGGGTTATTTGATTTTAATAATGTCAACTTTTATTTATTTCCGAGATTTTATAAAAGTCAAAACTATTTTTTTAGTCAAAGCGCTACATGTTTGGAACCGGTTCTTGAGGGGTTTGACTGTTTTAAAAACCAGGTTTGATAGGTTAAGTAGGGTTTTATTGTGTTTAAAACAATTTCAACCTATAGGATTACAAACCGATTTCAATCGCAAATTTCGTATCAGTTCCAAACAAGTTACTGTCAAACACGCTCCAAAATCGGTTCGGATTAGGGTTGAAATTGTATCTTTTTTTTCTTCACAGTAGTGACAATCGTCAAGACGTCAACTACAATGCATGACAATAAAGTGTTTTAGAAGTTTTGGGCCGATATTCCATTAGCTTTTGACACATCTTACTATCTTAGTAATCTAGTTGGAGCCCAATGGGTATTGGATATATCTTTCTGTGTAGTCAAGTACTCTTAGAGTCTAGTCTAACTTTGCTGCCTTTCATATATTCATGATCACGGTTTTTAATAAGATCAAGATCGAGTTCAATTTTAATGATAGGTGGTTTGTACCTATAATTATCCCTATATTTTACTAGTTAATTAGATGTTAGCTTATATATCATTTTTCTCAAGTCAAAGAAAGTTTTTTTTAAACGGCTAATGAATATTTTTTAAGCACGGTCACCCGGGTAAACTTATTGGCGAAAGGCTACCCACGCTTGCGAACATAGACGACGTTGGTGGCCAAGCTCGCCCACCATTCCAAAGGAAACATACCACCCAAAGGCCAATTGTGATAAAACTCTTGGCCCACTTAAAACATATTGCGTCAAGAAAATGATGATAATAAATAGCCTTAGAGTATATATTTTGTCGTATACAAAACTCTAACTTCTTAATATGCTTTCATCATTGTTTCATAACCGGGATCGATATCAAACGGGGAAGTGCCAAAGATTAGTTCGGTTCTGTGTATTTGATCGCGTCTAGTTCATAAGGCTTTATAATTCATTAAAATTAAAAAGCAAATTGGATTTTAATAATCCAAACTATTACCTATGGGCCGATAATAATCCATACTATTAATTTGGCTGGTAACACTCCCAACTTTCATTTTTATTACCAACAACAGTCCCAATGATATAATTTTCAACTTTTTATGTTTGATTTGGACTCGATTCCAATCACAATAATGATTATGAACGAAATGAAGAAACATACAAATTAAATTGAGCCTAAAAAATACAAATCAAACGTAAAAAAATTGAAATTTATGTCATTGCAACTTGAAAGTTGAGAGTGTTGTTGTTTAAATTAATAGTATGAATTATTATTAGCCAATAGGCAATAGTTTGGATTATTAAAATCTAATTTGCCAAATTAAAATGATAAATTCACACCAAAATATAAAATACTTACATATATTACTTTATATTAGTTATATAAACATATACTTATAATTTTCAATTTATTTAAATGCCATCCGACTTTGATATTGGTTCGACCGATGGACCGATAAGACAGTTGGTTTGATGGCTAGTCCAATGAAAACAATGGTTTTCATGGCATTAGCTGTAATAATCACCATCATAAAGCTCGACAAAAATGGGAACTTAAACAAAGTTTTAAAGCATGAAA
Organism: Flaveria bidentis; assembly: GCA_018326385.1. Classification (NCBI taxonomy): domain Eukaryota; kingdom Viridiplantae; phylum Streptophyta; class Magnoliopsida; order Asterales; family Asteraceae; genus Flaveria; species Flaveria bidentis. Next base: position 6,822 of record BJCM01006012.1, on the reverse strand, counting down.
GTTGTTGTGGTACGTACCGGACAACTTGATTTCCTTTTAAATTGATTAAACCAAATGTATAGTCAGATATCAAGTGTTTTACATTACATTATATATAAAAATAAAATAAATAATTAGAATGAGAGATCGAATAGAAAGAAAAACAAATATATGATAGTGAATATCAGGTGGAGCATGTTTCAGTGTAGGACGAACAAAATCTCTATGAGAGAATATCAGGTGGAGGTGGTTGCATGGTAGGGCTATGCTGTGGTCCTCTTAAGATTAACTTTACATATTTATATACTTTTAATAACATTAGTAATTCAACTTATGTATATCTAGAAATTTTATATATATGTGGTTAAATACATATAAACAGCTAACAGTTGTTTGTATACCCTTTTTTACAGAGAAAATATCATATAATAATAACTAAGTTTCAAAAATGTTCTAATATAGTTATTCATGTATGTTTTTCTCAAATTGGATCACTAAACGATTAAATCGAGTCATAATCGAATTTTCTTGTGTCAAGAAAATAACTGTGGAAAAGACGTGGGGGAATATATAAGATTATATTAAAAAATAAAAAACATGTTAATTATAAAAAAATAAAAAAATACCTAAAATTTACTTCAATGTTCCATATCAGCATCAAAAAATGGAGAAAAAAATTATTTTATAACTGAAACAAAAAATATAACATTCTAAAAACATGTCAAGACTTTAATTTATAAAAAAATAAAAACTAGGTGACCTAATTGTAACATTTTTAAAACTTTAGTTATCTAACTGTAATACTTTTGAAAGTTAAATACTATTTTATAAAGTTACCATTTATTTAAAATATTGAACCGACGAGATTATATATACGTATAGCACTCTATCTTTCGGTAATATTTTTGGTATAAGTATAGATATTCTCGACTTTCATAATGAATTTAGTTGAATCTAGTCTTACCTGAGTTTAAGCTTGACTTGTTATGAATATTTTTGTTCAAGTGTGGGTCGTTATTAAATTTTAAAATGAGTTTGGGCTCAACTTGTTTATTATTTGTTACATCTAATTTTATATTTACATATAAATATACCGACAATATATATATATAATCATATTATACATAGATCAAAAAACATATATACTATTTATTTTTATTATAGTTTCGTATATATTAATAATACTTATCATTAATGTTATTATTTAGCATATATAATAAAAAAATTAGTTTATATAAACAAGATATTAATGACCATCAAGTTAGCTTGGTGTGAGTATTTACCCTCGAGTCTTTTAGGATAGTAGGACTTTAATAGATTGGACCATTAGGCACACAACTTCTAATGATTTGCGGCACTTGTCATATACACCAACTTAGATCATGCGCTCTATACTTCTTACGTGATATGGTGGATGTATATTTTGTGAGACGGGATACGTGTGCCAATGATTCCCTTATAACTCAATTCGTACATTTTTCATGTTTCGTTAGCTTGAGTCTCCTTGTATTCATTAGAATATAGATGTACGAGTTCAAGATATGCAAGTGAATTCCCAATGTTGTTATAGGTGATTTTATACAGGCGAGATCATCTCCAGATACATTCGACAGTTATGATCAGCCAAAAAAATGGCTAGGTGAACCGTTAGTGATATATACATAATTTCTTGTAATATGCTAACACAAAAGTTATAGATAAATGCATGTTTATTGGGAAAAGGTAGGAGACAACACTCTAATTTAAAAGTGATCTTTTCCCTTTTTTGAAGAAAAATAAGTATTTTGATGTTTAAGTTGATAAGATTAAAAATCAAGTAGCCATATGAATACAAATATGTGTGTTGGAGCCTATGATGTGTGATGTTTACACATGTGAGCTAGCAAACACACTTTAATTAAGACAACACAAACACAATTTCTCGACTTGACATTTAATATCGTGGCCTACAATATTTGGGCTATTTCGTTTTCTTTTAGGAACAACATCAACGCTTAACTTTGTGGGGTTCATTGTCTAACACTTATTGGTCCAATATTGAACCCTACATCAACGCTTAAATTGTGAATTCATTGTGTGTAAACATATAATATGAACTCCTACATATAAGTGTTGAACCATCACAATATTATATCTGGTGGTTAGCGATTGACGATTTTAATCAAGATTTGTTGATTTTTTGCAAGTCTCGTGATCAATCCATAAGAAAGGTTTCAATTTTTTAATGAACAATTTAAAGACCTTATGTAATTAAAAAATTAAATTGGAAATATATGTAATTGATGAAGTTTATAAGGGGATATATGTAATTCTCCCTTACTTTTATTAAACAATAAATTATAATTTTTTACAAGCTTTTCAAGTTTTGATTATTAATTTACTAATATTTCTATATTGACGTTTTTATGTTATTTTTTTTTACTATTTGATGATAGCTTTTTCTGTTTCATGTATAAGACATTTACAGTCTCGTTATGCAACAAGATCCGAACACATAATTTTATGTTGTATAATGAGACAAGAAGTGTCTCGTAATTGAAACTCAAAAAAAAACACCAGTATACAAATATTAATAAATAATCAAAACTCAATATGCAATATGATCCAAACACATAATTTTTCTGTTTCATGTATGAGACATTTACAGTCTCATAAAAATAAATAAAAACAAAAAGAACATTAAAAACACCAGTATACAAATATTAATAAATAATCAAAACTCAAAAAAAATAAAAAAAACATAATTATATAGTTTAATAAAAATAAGAGTAAAATACTAATTATATAAGTTATTTAATAAAAGAGATAAACTTGGTAATATATAATATATTTTTTAATAAATTAAATATATGTAATTAAACTTTTAGTTAGAGTATTTATGTAATTAACTAAGTTTTAGACGGGAATATATGTAATTAAACTTTTAATTTGTGTATATATATGTAATTAACGAAGTTTTAAAAAGAGATATATGTAATTACACTTTTA
>BJCM01006008.1:11320-27442 GCA_018326385.1 Flaveria bidentis | reverse complement strand
TGCTGACAACGAGGGAAATGTAGTCCCTAATCTGGGTGACACTCTTGTCAGTGATACATTTGAAACACTGGATAAGATGGAGCAAGAGTCGGAGAAGAATAAGGATCAAGCCCAAGCCTCGGATGCCGATGTCAATATAAAAAAGGCTGAATGGGCGGCATGTTTTTGCAGAGATCAGAGCCCAGCGCACTGCTCCAAAATCCAGTGTCTACACCAAGCTCTACAAAGTGAAGAAACATCACAAGGTGTCAGGCAAGATTATCGCATGGGCCTATTTTGAGGATCTTAATGTTTATGCGGTGAAAAGAGAGAAGGGTATAAAGTACTTTAGATTCCCACACGATCTAAAGACTCTACCTGGTTTTGAGCTCAACCAGCTGGCTAAACTGAAGCTGTTATATGCTGACCTAAGAAAGATGTCAGGCTGGTTTGAGGCTGCTTTGAAGAGAGAGTACCACACCAGGTGGGTAAACTTTAGTCCTCAACAACCTAAAAGGTACATCAGAAGGTCTGAAGTTGATCCCCATTACTGGAAAGCCTAAGGTAGTGCTGAAGTGGAGTCCTCCACATACAATGTCCAAAATCCCTCTAAGGGAAATGCCACAGGACTTCACTCCACACTTCAAGGGGTAGTATTACGATTGGAGAACAGGTGAAGCAGTCATGTCTTACAAAAGGAGATCCAAATGGATACTATCAGGGTGTTTGACCCTATGTGGCTGACTAACTTGTCTACTGACGATGTATATACCTTATACAGGTGGCCACTATTCTATGACTCGTAGGATATCGTACAAGCCCTCTAGTTTCAGAACGTGATAAGACTCTGATTTGCATTTGAGATACATGCTGGAGTTACAAGAGAGGAAAAGTACAAGAAATTCGAAGAGCTAATGAAGAATGTTTGACAATAGATGTAAACTAGGTCCAAGGGGGAGTTTGTTGATACATATGTACCTAGTTTTGGAGCTCAATGTAAAATGTTTTCATGTCTTACATATATGTAATGAATGGGTATGAATGAAATACAATATGTGGTTTATGCTTATAATGTTTAATATTTCATTGTTTATTGTGTATTGAACTAATTATATAGGTTTGTGGTTGTTTACATAGTTCTTATTCAATAATTGGTTGAGAAACATGTTTAAACTTAATCATGTGATGTGATCATGCGAATGGATCATGCTAATGGACCATACACATGAATACTTCATGCTAATGGACAAGTCGCACGACTGAACCAGGAGATTGGATCAGTTGCACGATTGTGACATGAGATTGACTTAGTCGCACGACTTGACCTTCAGTCGTGCGGATGAATCAACCGCATGCTTCTGTCGCACGACTGAACCATGCAAATGGTTCAGTCATACGAATGAAAACCCTAACCTATAAGTACCACTTAATTTGTGGAAAAATGTAACAATTCGAATACCTACGCACTAAATCGTACCCTAGCCATCCAGAGACCCAAGAACACTTGTTCCAAGTTCATAGATCGCTATTAATCATCTTACAATAGTTCATAACGTTTAGATTCATTCTTAGATTGATTATACTTGCGTTCTCACTGATTGGATCGCTAATCAAATAGGATTCCGCACTATTCAGTTTGGTACACACATAAATGAGTTAGTACTCCGTACCGAAAATGGTCGTAACAAATCCCACGTGTCATCGAGAGCAAGTTTAAGAAAATTCATCTCCATGAGGGTAATGGGTTAATAATAAGTTTAAAGGAGACTAAGCAACCAAGTTTTCAAATTAAAAGACAATTATAGCTAAAAGCATCATGTTGCACTTTAAGAGGCATTCCTAAATAGATAGCATTATATAGCATATAACGAATAGATTTACAAGATCATAAAGATTTATTCTTATGAGGTTCATGCATCAACTATAGTCTAGGTCACCATTTTTAGTAACCTAAATCCCATAGTTATGGGCTCTGATACCAATCTGTCACACCCCAACCTTAACGGTAGAAACATTGAGATGTGAGGGTAAAGATTGTTCATAGCCACATAACACTGCCATTAAATGTAAATATAATTAACCATAAGTTTTAAAATGAAGATTTACAACCAATAAGTCTTAAAAAAATAAAACATAACATAAGTTCAAAATTCCAAGAATTCAAAGACATGTCTTTTATTTTCTAGGTCCAATCCTAGATGTAAGCATACTTCAATATTATTCATCAACCTTGGGCACTTCCTGAAACATGTTAAAATAAAGTCAACTTTAAAAGTTGGTGAGTTCCCACAGGTTAAACATACACATATATTATATAAGTTTCAAAGTAGCAATTCAAGTCATGGGTTACGAATAATGCAAGTTTACAGATAACATAATGATACAATCAAACCTTGACAAAGATATCCATTACAAGTTATAACGATTAGTTAAGTGTACTTGGTTCCCATGATGAACAAGTCATACATCATTAGGATCCGACAATAACCTCGGCTTTAGCACCAAATAGGCTTGTCAAGCCCATAGATCTATGATGTCGCTAGGTTAGCAATAGTTAATGATTGTCAACACAAAATGGGTATCGCATAAGTTTCACAATATTACAAATAACCCTGACAAGATTAAAGATGAATTGTTAGTGCATTTACAAGTATATCAAGACATTTACAAGTGCAAATTTATAATGTTAACATATTTCACCCCAAAAGATGTGAAATAATATAAAGAGGGGCATGAAAACTCACATAATACATATAAGATGATTCTAACGATTTCTTTTACAAGATACCTAAACGTACTAGTTCCAAGATTAAGTTTAAGAAAAGATTAATGATTCATCGTGAACTAGGGTTTCAATAGGAATTTGGGGTTTTGATAAATAATTAAAATTAAATAATGGAATAAGCTATATTTTGATTCAATAAAAATAACTATACCATTTAAGTAATTTAATATGCAATTAAAACATTTATAATAAGTAGTAAAGTTTAAATAAATATTAATAATCATTTGAGTTAAACATGATTTAAACAATAATTAAAAGTAACATATGGACCATTAATAATTTATTAAATTAAACTATCATTTATAGTCCTTTTTATAAGAAATAAACTAAAAATGACATTTGTTATATTATTTTATTAAAAAGGATATATAAATATTTAAATTTGAAAAATTGCTGAAAATAATTTGGTGCTCTTAAAAATTGTTAAAGTTTACAAAAATGATTCTTTATAATGTTTTAACATTTTCTGTAATTAAAATTGTTAAAAAAACGTTTTTAAAAAAATAATGAGGGTGCCTAGGTTCGAACCCAAGACATCAAGTATAAACGGGTATGCACTTATCCGATAGGCTGGGCGCCTATGCCTTTTAAGGGAATGGTCTAAATGTCAAAAAATACATAGATGAAGAGAACTAAATTGAGGTATGATTCGATTAAGTTAATGAAATTAACGTTAGAGGTTTTAATCCCCAAGTGAAATTGAGTCCATAGACGTATATGATTGATGTACTCTCGATGGAAACAAGATGCAACCATTTTGCAACACAAAAAGATAGATTTTAGATAATACAGATGATGAAACCCAATTTCCCGAAAGATAATCTTCTCTAGATGTTTATAAGCAAAAACCTTCCTTCAACTGAAGCTCAGAATGCCCAGAATATGTCGAACACTTTGGTGGCAGGTCGATACAAATAGGGTGAATAAATTGTGAATGCGAGAGAGTTCTTATGTGAAATTGAGTGCTCAATTAGCTCCAACGAACCATTTAGAACGATTTCCCCCGATTATAAAGTATTGATTTTATCTGTTTCAAATCGAACAAGTAGTGAGAAAAGTTTGACTAGGTTCGATTCTATTTGATGGTTATTTCACCGTTTCAAATGTAATTAATCCATAGTTTAAACTTTTATTAACTCAGTTTTAAGGTTTGATTAAGTAGATTTGATGCTTCGATCATTGATCGAGTTGTAACCGATGAATTTTGATTCGGATTTTGGTTTTCTTTGAGCTGAAGCATATCAATAGTTATAACCTAATTAAAATGGCCAATTGATTCGAGTCTTGTGCACGAGGAGTTAGGAGCGGTTAATCAAAATTAAAACGGATAAAATGGGGTGATGAGAGTGTCGCCGGAGTATGGTCGGAGTACGGCTAGAGTAAGGGATGGTGAAGTTACATCTAGAGTAAGGGATGGTGAAGTTACACAATTGATTCCTGTAGTTTTTATTTTATCATTTTATGTTGACCCTTTGTATTTCAAGTTTTAAAAATGACACAACACCCCCCTTGACTAATTAAAACCCTAAATTTATATAATTTTATTAATATTTAATATTATTAATATTATTAACTTTTTTAATAAATTTAATTATTAACTTTTAAACTAACAAAGAAACAAGCATAAACGAATGCTCAAAGATTCATTAAATGACATAAAGGTCCTTACAAGAAGAAAACCATATAATTTTTTTAATGAAAATACGAAAGGTTACATAAATAAATAAGGGTAGTTTAGGTAAAGTTAATAATTATATTTCTCTCGTCTCTTTACTAATCTAGTTTTCTCTTTCATCTCTTTTAATTTCTATATAAATATTATATGTGTTACATATATGTGTAACTTCATAAACTATGTATACGTAGAAGTAAAAAATAATATGTGTAACTTATATGTGTAACTTCATAAACTATGTATACGTAGAAGTAAAAAATAATAGTATCGGAAAATAAACACCTACATATATGTAACTTATACTGATACATATACGTAACTCATTAACCAACATAAACATGAAATACATATACATAACTTCTTAGTCAAGAAAACGTGAAAGAGATATGTAAAATAAAAGAAATACATAACGTGATATAAATATTTTTACGAAAAGCATAACTTGAAATTGGTTACAATCAATCCAAGTACATGTGACAATGACACCAACCATAAGTGAAGATTAAATAAGCAAATAGTATTACGTATACGTAACACATATGTTTTTTATACGTACATCAATGTTGTGTATACGTAACACAATGTAACATTAGTGTTACTTATGTGTACATCAGTGTTACGTATACATAACAGTTATGTTCAGCTTATTCATGGTGTTCTACTTTCAAAACAAGATAGATGATAAATTAATTATAGTTAAATATTTAATTGTTTACGAAGATAATTAATGAATTTGTAACTGAAAAAATTAAAGAGGGTTAAATTAAATTTCTAGCCTTCTAATTAAAAAATATAAAAATAAAAAGAAATTATATGATTTGTTGGTCTTGGTTTTTAAATATGAACATGATTTCATTTGATCCTTTTATAATTGATTTGACCTTTTTATTGCTTAAAGTATATTTGAGTAAAATTCAACTTTACTTTTTGAGTTCATTATATATTATTTATGTAAGGATTCTAATAAGTCTGATGCAGTGAAAATATTCAAAGCATCCAAAGTCTCTCTACATCCATGCACTAATGTACTGAAGTAGAAATGATTTAGAAGTTTTACATCTTACACAAGAAATATTTTAAGTGTAAAATCATCCAAATCCAAGACCAATATCTTCCGAAGCCAAATATGAAGTCTTCCGAAGCTTTAGAGACAAAGTCTTCCAAAACCAATTTATGAAGACAGATTTCTTCCGAAAACTTGTATGTACATGTTATTATCTGATGTACCTTTACATAAATCTGGACCACCTTTCTGCTACAACTCTGTTTGACTCACCAACTTTCACAAGTTGGTGAGAAGGTCCATGATTTTGGTAAACTGTATATTGAGGTCATGAGTCTGAGCTTTCTACTTATGTACTTAATCCTTTTTGTAATACATTAGGATGTGAGCTATTACATGTCATAGTCATAAATCAAAAGGAAATCTGCCTTTTGACTCTACATTTGATTTTGTTGTCTAGTCTTATTTATCCAGCTGGCCTTTAAAGTATGGCCGACTGTAGGATGTAGTATATGTATCTCAAGTACTTGTAACTTTCCATTATTCTTTGTAACACTTTGTAATAGAACTTGATAAGCATTATACAACATTCTTGAAACATAAATACTTGTGTTGTTTGCCATCTTGTTCTGTCTCTCATTTACTTGTGTTCTTAGCATCTTTTACTCAAGTTAACCAGTTCCCTATTTGATCTGTTAAGTGTTCTAAAGAACTCTCCTCAATTGTGTTGTTATGTTGTAAAGTGCATCACCCCGTCTAACGGTCCTGCATTTGGTATCAGAGCATTTTAGGCTCTTGATATAAGATATCACCATTGTCACACCTGGCTCTCGCATCAACAATATTTGTCTGCTTTGCCCACGAAAAACTCTCAAATTTGCTATAGGTTACCCGAGTGAAAACTTCCCAAGGAGGTCACCCATCCCTGGATTACTCCCACCTGAGCACGATTAACTGTGAGGTTCTCCTCTCATCCACAGCCAATACGCCCAAAATGCGTTGTTGATGTTAGAGGCCAGACATTCCTTATCAACCAGGAATCTCTCTTGTCCACGTCCGATGTGGGATATGTGTAGGGTGTCACAAGCACCCCTTGTTTGGACTCATTATCCTCGATGAGCCCGAGAAGTCACCATCCTTGGTGAGGTATGTCCCACACCCCGAATGGCACAGGAGTGGCTCTGATACCATTCTGTCACACCTGTCGCTCGCATCAACAATATTGTCCGCTTTGCCCACGAAAAGCTCACGGATTTGCTTTTGGTTGCCCAGGTGAAAACTTCCCAGGGAGGTCACCCATCTCTGGATTGCTCCCACCTGAGCACGCTTAACTGTGAAGTTCTCCTCTCATCCACAACCAATACACCCAAAACGCGTTGTTGATGTTAGAGACCTGACATTCCTTATGAACCAAGAATCTCCTGTCCACGGCCGATGTGGGATATGTGTAGGGTGTCACAACCATCTTAAGATCCCTCACACACACAAAACACTTAACAACTCAAATGACAGCTATCACAAAGGCTGATATGGAAACTCAAACTATGACAAAGTATCCACTGATCACTCCTGAAGACTTTGATACTTGGTGTCAAAGAATGGAAGGCTTTATCAAGTCTCAAGACTCCAGGATACGGGACTATTGTTGAAGGACTTTACATACCAAGCACCTCTTCTGCTGCTGCTGGTGGTATGATTCCAAAAGCTGTGGCTGATTTCTCTGATAAAGACAGAAAGAGAATATAGATGGCTCAAAAAGTTGTGACAGCCCTTCAAACTGCTCTTCAAACTCCATTTACAGTGGTTTCAAGAAATGCAAAACAGCTAAGCAGTTGTGGGATGCATTGAAACTAATGTATGAGGGTTCTACTGAAGCCAAGGAGAACAAGAAGAATCTCCTCAAGCAGCAGTTTGAAAACTTCACCTTTAAAACAGGTGAAACGATGACTCAACAATACTTGAGGTATGTTGAGATTGTGGATACTCTAATGGATGTTGGAGTAACTCTTGAAAACAGGGACATTGTAAGGAAGTTCATGTCCTTGATTCCTAGGGAATGGACACATTATTGTGTTGTTATCAAGAGGACTGAGAACTATAAGACTCACTCTTACAGAGTTGTATAGTATTCTTAGTGGATACCAGATGGAGATGAACATGCAAAACTCATCTGGCAACTCTAGCAATCAACTGAGTTCAACCCTGCATGTGACTATCAGGGATAGCATAGAACCTCAATATCATCTTATATGCTACCCTGGAAACTCGTAAAAGGGTCCATTCATCACCTTCCTAGAGACTCCAAGAGAAGTTACACTCAAAGAAGTCCCTTCCAAGAGACAAGTTCTTCTCAGGCTTTTGTTTCTGCTAATGAATCCACAAGCAACTTTATCTTCAACCATGAAGACTTGGACTATATCTATCCAGATGATCTGGAGTATATGGAGATATTTCAACAAATGGCTCTTCTCACTCATAAATCCAAGAAGTTCTACAAGAGGACATGGAGGAAGTTCCCTAACAATGCTGCTAGTGGAATGTTTGGGTTGGATAAAAGCAAGGTAAAGTGTTATAACTGTAACCAGATGGGACACTTTGCTAGAGAGTGCAAGGAACCAAGAAGAAATGGTGGCTAGACTCAAGCCAGACCAAACTACACTGAGAGTACTCCCTAGAATGAGAAGCCAAAGCAGTAAGCTGCTATTGCTGTTGAAGAAGGAAGCTTTGACTGGAGCTTTCAGGTGGAAGATGAATCTCCAAACCAAGCACTCATGGCTGACCATGATGAAGCCAAGATATTGGAACATCTTTTCACTCCCGAATGTATTGTTAAAGTTAAAAAATACAGGTCATACAACTTAGAGATAAGATCTGATCTTGAGTCCTTGAATATCTTAAAGTCTGATTTCAAAAAGGCTGAAAATAATTATAAGTTAAAGATTGAGGACTTAGAGAAAACCATTTGAGTTCTTAAACACAAGCACACAAATTACAGGACTCGGATTAAGAATCTTATAGCCAAGTTGATTGAATGATAGGCTGAGCTTGTGATCAGCAAAGCCAAGGCAGAAAAATGTGTTCTTGAAGAAGGGACCTTCAAGAACATCATATTCTCATCCATGCATGCAAAAGTTTGTTATCAGAATAATCATGGACTGGGATCTTGTGAGATAGCTCCTCCACACACAATCTTGTTTGTAAGATCTCATAGGTGTGGAACTTGGGAAGATGAGCTTCCCCTCATAGACCCCTTGACTTAAGAGGATGTAGAGGAGATGGTGAAGAATGGGTCTGAGAAGAGTGAAGAAAAGCATTCTAAGAAGGGTCATTATCCCTCTAAAGAGAGTAAAGTTGTTGGGATGACCAAGTCCAAGAGAAAGAACTTGATCATAAAGAGCAAGAGAAAGGCAAGGAAGGCTCAGTGATAAAGGCCACCTTCAACTCTACACAGAAACAAGTCTTTATTTTTGCAGGATTTGAAGTGGTTAAAGCTAAGGACACAAACTTGAACTCTAACAACAAGAGTTCTAGTTCATGTCCAAATCATCCCATCATCAAGAAGAAGGCTTATAAGTTGTGCACCACTGCTGTACTACATGAACTATCAAGCTCCAAACGTAATCATAACCCTACAAGAATTGCCACATCATCTGAGAAGATGAAGATAGAGAGTGAAAGTGATCAAGTTCAACCTTGTTCTCAAAAGAAGACTCCTTAAAGGAAGAAAATGATATGTGTTATGTGTGGGAGTACTTCTCACTTTTCCAAAGATTGTGTTTAAAATCGAAAGAGTACTCTCCACATCACAAAGCAAGAAAATTCTAAGAGTTTGGAGAAGAAGAAGCAAGCTTCAGAAGGAAATTCTTTTTTCTTCAAAATCTTCGAAATGAATAAGAAGACAAGTGAAAACTTGCCTTCGGAAGAAACTTTGGTCTCGAAAGAAAGGAATAAATCCGAAGTACTGAAGCCTACTGCAGTGAAAGCAAGATCTTCCGAAGTCCTAGCCATCAAAACTTCTGATGTTAACAAAACTCTCACAGTATTGAAGGTCAAGTCTAGTACTCTGAAGGTGTTATGGAAGTCAAATAAAGACCAAGTGGCTGAGAGTTCTTCATCAACTTCAGCAAATGATCCTTCGAGCATGACAAGTGGATCATTTACTATTGCATTGTCTTCTACTTCTTTTGATAAGCCCAAGACCAATGAGGCTTGGGTTTCCAAATGTAACTAACCATCTCTTTTGTGCAGAAACAACTCAAGACAAACAAGAATGTATGGATCATTGATATTGGTTGTTCCAGGCATATGATAGGCAATTGGTCACTACTCCAAAAGTTTGAAATAATTGATGGAGGACTAGTTGCTTTTGGAGGAGATGAAGGAGGTTACATTACTAGAAAGGGCAAGGTCACAAATGGTAAGCTCAACATTGAGAAAGTAATTTTTTTCAAGGAGCTTGGGTACAATCTTCTGAGTGTATCCCAATTTTGTGATCAGAGTCTTACCATGATCTTTACTGAGCATGAGTGTATTGTTCTCAAGCCCGGGGTGGTCATTCCTCATGAGCATATCCTGCTTAGAGCCCCTAGGAGAGGAAATATGTACAAGATGGATTTTCAAGAAACATCTCCCTCAAGAGAAGTTTCATGCTTTCTATCTAAAGCAAATAGTGATGAGTCTTTCCTCTGGCATAAAAGAATGTGCCATGTAAACTTTAAAAACATGAATAAACTTACTAAGAATGATTTAATAATTGGAATGCCAAAGAAAGAGTTTACAAGTGATGACCGTTGTATGGCATGCCTGAAAGGGAAGCAACACAAGGTATCTTACTAGCCAAAGGAAAGAAAATCCATCATTATTCCCCTACACTTGTTACATATGCATCTTTTTGGCCCCACTAGTGTAATGAGTCTAGGAACGACATCTTACTGTTTAGTGATCATAGATGACTTTACAAGATTCACTTGGGTCTTATTCCATAGAACTAAGGATGAGACTCCTGAGATTCTAAAGAATTTCATCTTAAAGATTGAAAATGAATATGATCACAAGGTCAAGACCATAAGATGTGATAAAGGAATTGAATTCAAAAACCAAATCCTTGATATATTTGTGATGTAAAAGGTATTACAAGACAATATAATGCTCCCAGGACTCCTCAGAAAAATGGTGTTGCTGAGAGGAGAAACATAAAACTTATTGAAACTATTAGAACTATGTTGTTTTACTCTAAACTGCCCCTCACCTTCTGGGCAGAGGTAGTCAACAAACTTGCTATGTGCAAAACAAAGTTTTAGTGGTTAAGACTCATGGTAAGACTCCTTATGAACTTTGGCATAAGAGGAAACCTTTCATTGGTTTTCTTAGGTGATTTGATTGTCCTTGAACCATCTTGAATACCAAAGATAAAATTGCCAAGTTTGTTAAGAAATCAAATGTTAGATATTTTATTGGATAGTCCTCCCAAGCTAAGGCTTTTAGAGAATACAATCTCAAAACTAGAATAGTTGAGGAGTCAGTCAATATGACTTTCAATGAGCACACTCCAAGTGTGAAAGGTTTTGGTCCTGATTGGCTATTTGATCTTGATTTAGTTAACAACTATTTTAACAAATCTTGTGAGAATGTTTCAGGGTCTACAAATATATTACCTACAAGTGATCTTGATCCAAGATTTGAGCTGAGAAGACCTTCAAGCTACACATCTTCACCTCCAGTGATAATCAATCCTGCAAATGAAGCTTCTACCAGCACATCAATGACAAATCCTGCTGATGCTACTAAAGTGTCTTCAAATTCCAGCTTAGAGGCACACAACTCAGAAGAAGGAGCTTCAAATATTGGAGAGCATGGTCATGGTGACAGTGATCAGGAATTTCTTGATGCTGATAACCACTCCATTGATGACAACATCAATGATGTCATACACTCATTTTATCAAGTTAATCTTGATAAGTGTGCTGATGTGGAGAGTGAATCCTCATTGCCAGATCTAACTTTCTCTAATTTAGATCTATCTAAGCAACTTGGTGTGATCCCTCAGCTAAAGATCCACAAGTCTCACCCTTCCACAAACATCATTGGAGATGTTGATACAGGGGTAAGAACAAGAGGACAAACCCATGATGCAAATGTTTGTCTTCACTCTTGTTTCTTGTCCCAGATAGAGCCAAAGAAAATTGATGAGGCTCTAAGGGATGGAAGTTGGGTTGAAGATATGCAAAAAGAGTTGCTTCAATTCAAAAGGCAAAAAGTTTGGAACCTATGTCCTCTTCCTCATAGAATGACTACTATAGGAACCAAATAGGTGTTCAGAAATAAGAAGGATAATAGAGGACTTGTCATCAAGAACAAGGCAAGACTGGTTGTTCAAGGGTATACTCAAGAAGAAGGAATTGACTACACAGATGTCTTTGCTTATGTAGCAAGACTTGAAGCAGTTAGTATATTCCTAGCTTATGCTGCATCCAAGAACTTCAAGGTCTACTAGCTTGATGTCAAGTGTGCTTTTCTTTATAGGGTGATTGATAAAGAGGTGTATGTCAGACAACCACTTGTGTTTGCATATCCTGATCATCCTGATTATGTCTGCAAGCTTGATAAGGCTCTGTATGGGCTGCACCAAGCACCAAGGAAGTGGTATGAGACTCTATCATAGTATCTCTGTCAGCATGGCTACAAGAGGGGTACTATTGATGGAACTCTCTTAATCAAAGAAATAGGAAATGACATAATGCTAGTTCAGGTATATCTGGATGGAAGATAGGTGTTAAATGAGTGCCATAGGGGAACTCAATTTCTTTCTAGGAATTCAAGTGAAGCAAGTTGACAATGGCATCTTCAAAAGTTAGTCAAAGTATGTTCAAGACATAATTAAAAGATTCAACATGACTTATTGTAAGGTTTCTAAGATACCCATAGCTAGAAACCACTCCCTTGGACATGATCTTGAGGGGGAGTATGTTGATGAGCATCTCTTCAAGACAATGATTGGGTCTCTTATGTACCTCACAGCTAGCAGGCCTGCTATTATGTTTGCTACATGTATTTGTGCAAGATATCAAGCCAAACCCAAGATGTCACACCTAATCACTATCAAAAAAATTCTAAGATATCTCAAAGGTGCTCCCTCACTTGGCCTTTGGTATCCAAAGAACTCTGACTTCAATCTGTATGCTTATACAGATAGTGACTATGGTGGCTACAACATGACTGCCAAGTCTACATCAGGGGGATGTCAATTTCTTGGTGGAAGGATAGTCTATTAAGAAACAATCATGTGTATCTGCATCAACTGCTGAGGCTGAATACATTGTTGCTGCAAGCTGCTGTGCTCAAGTGCTTTGAATTCAGAAACATATGCTAGACTATCGATTCAACTTCAAGGAGACTCCCATCCACATAGACAACAATAGTGCTATCTTAATCACAGAAAATCCTATACAGCACTCAAGGACAAAGCACATCAATATCAGGTATCATTTGATTAACGATAACTGTGAAAAGGGATTAATCAAACTAGTCAAAGTTAACACAAATGAACAATATGCTGATTTATTCACCAAAGCTTTTGATGAACAAAGATTCAAATATCTTGTATTAGCTATTGAGATGATTAACATTGAGTAGCTTTTCTTAAAACTTAATCATATTATTTATAAAACTTGTGTGTCCTAAGTTGTATATTTTATCACCTTCATAAGCCTTTGTTCTCTTTGGAAGTAAAATCTTTTTTAAAAAAAAGAAGACATTCCTTAGATTTTTTAAAATTTTGATCTCTTTATCCTTTGGAAGATTTAAAATTACCTTCGGAAGAAACTTCTGTCTTAGCAAACAAATATCTACTTAAGTAGTTTTTACCTTGGGGAGAAATTTCTAAAATATCTTCCGAAGCTTAAAATCAACTTAAATACTTGTATATCTTCCTACAATAAACACTCTGACTTCTAAATCTCTTCCGAAGCAAAATTCTCAAAAATCTTTGAAATATCTTCCGAAGTCAATTTGCCTTCGGAAGCTTTTCTTCAAGAACTTCCGAAGCAAAATAACCTTCAAAGATTTCTCGACTTGCAAGAAAACTACTTTTTGGGCTAAAAATAACTACTTTATCAGAGGTGGGACCTACTTCCAGATTTCAAAGTTTATCCTCTTTCCTTAACTTTGTCTTAATCTGTTTCTCAGAGGTTTGCCATTTTCTGGCTTTGTTAAACTACTTAACGTCCCTCACCATTGATCCTACTCTTTATGATGATCACTTGCTTCAATTTTGAAAGACTTGCCTCTATGGATGGGGAGAAGGCATTGTCTGCAAAAGTGCAGGGGAAGACAATCTTTCTTCACTCCAGCCATCATCAACTATCACCTTCAGCTGGATGATGAAGAAGGTGAGTTGTCTTTCCCAAAGGAGGATGTCAATCATTCCTTTGAATATATGGGCTATGAGGGAGACTTCTTTGTAAAGACCTTCAAGAAAGGGAAGGTTTCATCCTACTGGAAATACCTGCTTCATTTGGTTATCCATAACTTGTCTAACAAGCATGGAGGGTGGGACCAGATTCCTAAGGATCTCTCCTTCATAGTGCATGAAATGGTTTAGGGGGTCAAGTTCAGGTACTCTTAGTTTGTTTATACTAATTTACTTGCTAAATTGGACTTCTTAGAGTATTACATGTTTCACAGTTTATTCAATACATTCTCAACTGTGAATTGGGCTCACAATTGAGGGAAACAGGTAATATTCTTAAATTGGGACAGATGAAGTCCGACATCTTTAAAATCTTGAAGAAGCCAACTGTAGGCTTCTCAGGGGTAGAAACAGCCCTTGTCCTCAAAATGTTAGAGCTCATTGATCAAGGTGACAACCTAGCAACACAAGCTAGTGTTGAACCCATACCTTCTACCTCCTAACCACCAAAAAGGCCTCACGTCACCCTCCTACAAAAGAAAATCCAAACGAACCCCTACTCAAGCTATTGAGTCTGTGCAGGCCCCCATACACTCATCCATACAAGAGGAAGTGGATACTAGAGCTCCCAATTCTCTTGAGGAGCAAACCACTCCCATATCTTCAAGGATCGGTGTTGAGGTTCCTCAAGCTCAGCCTGATGAGCTCACAAGCCCAACTGCCTTAAGCCTTCACTCTGAGTCTTAACTCTCAGGTGAATAACCTTCAGGGGACAATTACTATCCCCAGCCTTTAGACTTAAACCACCCAATTCCAAACCTTGACTTCTATAATGATGAAGACTTAGGTTTCAGTGAGTACCATGAGTCTCTTTACTCCTCCCCTACTCAAAGAGAGATGAGTGCTCCTGAGTCACCTATGTCTAGCCCACATGAGTCACCTATTACTATGGTGGATACTTCTGAACCTGTTCAGGAAATCCATATGGAATAGGCTCTCACTTCAGCAAGTGATTACATCATTCAGACCTCAACCATAGCAACTCAGCCTATTGACACTTCAACTAAAGTTGTCAATGAGCAGACGAAAACCAGTAGCCTAGAACTTCATGCTGGTGGTGAGAGAGAGGCTAAAGGTGCAAAAATTGTCACAAACATGCACCTACCTAGTCTCCAAGGTTAGTTAACTTGAATCTCAGTTGACTACCCTTCATAATAGGGTCAATGATCAGCTACTTGAGATATCTTATCTTAAGGAAAAACTAGCTGGGAGACCATTAAGAAGAGCTCAATCGAAAACACAAGAACCTATGAATATGATTGATCTAACCTCTAGCTCACCTATGCAAGTGGGTGATGCTACCAAAAAGGGGAAGAAAGTCATCACAGACACAAAACCTAGTAGTTCTTCATAGAGCATGGACATTAAGGACTCACCATCTTCACTTGCAACTATCCATACTCAACAACTTCCTCAACTTCACATTGATGTGGACTCTATAGAGTCCTTCATTCAGAGTCTATTTGAGGAAGGTATACCAAGGGTAGTGTCATCTCCACCTTAAGGAACTTCTAATTACATCATAGGGTAGATGTATGCTGCAAACAGAAGAGCCTTTATTCTTCAAAGAGTTCAATGGCAGCAAGAAGTCTTCCATTTTTAGACTTTGAGCTACTATGAAGGCCATGACCTGATCAACATGCCACTTGTCACTCCAAGCCAATCTAGACAAGATGAAAGGCTTGCACAAAGGATTCAGGACAGAATTACTTAAGAGTTCAGTCTAAGAAGCAGATAAAGGCAACTTGGTAATACTATTGGTAAACTGAATATTGAGGTAGACCCTAAGATTATCTTCAAAGGGGAAAATGAATGAAGAACAAAGCTCTCTCCACCCTGAGTCACAAAGGTCTGTGAGTGACAAAGGGAAAATAAAAATGACTTCTAAGGATATTGAGGAGGAGGAAGGTAAGGGGAGAAAGTTCCTTTGGGTCTGCATGATTCACGGAAGCTGAAATCAAGGTTGCCCCCAGACCAAACACTCAAGATGATGTGTTGAGAGCAGTCAGGATTACTTACCTGCAAACCAGAAACTATGATATTGATGAGATTATATCTCTCCCCTTAGAGGAACTTAATGAACTGGCTGACATGGAATTGTCAAGAGAGAAGAATAAAGCAGAGGATATAGAGATACTTCTCTAAATCAAAAGGGAGAATAGACAAAAGAGATTGTACAAGCTTGGTCCCACTCTCTCGAAGTTCAAAAACAT